>CM030843.1:0-140000 GCA_018105865.1 Metaphire vulgaris | reverse complement strand
GAGAGAGAGAGAGAGAGAAAGAGAGTGGTAGCCTTGTAGACAACCCATAAGCTCGTTTTGGGTAGTTAAATTTTTCGTGAGTAAAGTCTGCTGACGATAGCTGCTGGCATTAGTTGCCCATGCACAGAATGACACACTGCACTTAAACCACGGAAGACTGTTCCATTAATTTAGCCCAGTCGTATCAAACTGCTATTTTTGAGTTTAACGGTTAAAGGCAATAATAACGAGTCGTCGTCACAGATGTGTTTCCTTTGACATAAGCGCAGTAACGAGGGAACGAGGGGGCTTAGAGCCAGTCGAGGGATTTAAAGCCGGTGAGAAATTTCATCGTAGGGAGGGTATGGGTGATTGTCGACTGTTGTAGACGATGACGACGACGACGACGACGACGATGATGATGAAATGGTGCTATAAAAGTGCATGATTAGAGCTGACGACGATACCGAGCCTTCCACTGGTCTACACCAATGTTGTTGACTTGAAGATAAGATGTGATCTTTATGCTGAATTAAAAAATCACACCCATTTCCTCCAGCCACGTCCAGTTTTCCCGCAAAATGCTGTTTACTGATAAACTATTACAGTAATAACATGGCATTATATATTATAATTATTGAGCTTTATTGAATATGCAAAAAGATAAGGATGTGTAATAAGATTTGCTGAATTTGCAGCGGGTGTGACTACTTAATAGTAGGCCTACAACAGCTCAATAGAATTTGCTGAATGAAGTATTGTGCAGAATTACCATTTATCCTTAGCATACTGGGGCAATGCTGTAGTGAATAAAAAAAACTAACCATGGTTTCTGGCACCCACCCCCCCAGGACGGCACCCGAGGCAGCTTGCCTCCCGCCCCATAGCTACGGCTCTGTTCGGCAATGCAAAGAAATTCCTGAATATTTAGTGGAAATGAAATTCTTATAAACGGAACAAAAACAGATTTGCTTATTCAGTGGAGTAGAAAAATCCGTCACTTTCCACCCTATAAATGTGTCTATATTGCAAAATATAATAATGGTGGCTACAGTGGCGGCTCTAGGATTTGGCAAGTGGGGGGGTCGTTTGGGGGCAACTTCTAATCATGGGGGCCAACCATTTGTTGTTTAATGCATGTAGCATTAAGTATAGGGTCCCAACTGGGGGGCCACCGGGGGCCAGGCAGTCAATAGGGGGGCACGGGCCCCCTGGCCCCCCCGGTGGAGCCGCCACTGGGTGGCTATACATTTTATAGATTTTCAAACCTTTAAAGCAGTCAGATATCTGATAGATATCCAAAATGCGGGTCCAGAATAAATTGGGGGAATCCCCCCCCACACACACAAACAGGCCTAGAATAAACACTGCTTCTGACGGTCACTGCCTTTCCCGACAAATGATTGAGTCTCAACCGCACCACTGACTCACAATCCAATCGGAAGTCCAATTCATTCGCTAGGCGTCGTATAAAGACCTGCATTACATTCACAAGATGTCACAACTGTCAAAGTCTGTTCATCAAAACCCGAGATATAAAACCGAATTCTACAAACTCGTCACTCAGAAAAGAGATGTGTACCATCTCGATCTATGATTAATACACGATGGTTTCGAGAAATCAAAACTGACTTCTTCTATTCTTTAGCTTTTACTATTAACAGAGCTGCAATAAATGTCTTCGATAAGACGCAACTTATCGAAGACACTACTCAAAATAAAATCACGAAAAGATGATGGACATCACCATAAAATTAAAATTTAAGCAAATAAATTTCTTTGGAGCAAAGTAGAAGAAACTGAAAAGGCAAAACTGAAGAATGTAAAGCACAAGAATAAAATTGAACATTGCCTTTTAACAAAAACAGTGTACATGTATTTTAACGTATCATCTCACTGTAAATATTATTATTGCAACAGAAAATTACATATTTCGCATTGAAAGGCAAAATTAACACTCCAGTGATCACCATATATATATATATATATATATATATATATATATATATATATATATATATATATATATATATATATATATCCCTGATATCGTGACCAATTACAGGGAAATATAGGTCTATAGGTTTTTTCCTCCTCCGTGTGTCTTGATGGTTGAGAGATATCCGCTTTTTTGGATAAAAGTAAGAGAACTGATAAAAAATGACGAAAGTCAAAATTCAGCAAATTCTTTGGCACACTTTTCAACTGATGAGATGTGCAGAGGTTCCTCTTCGTATGTGTCGAAGTTGCTGTGGTCTCCAGGACCCTTGGATTTCGGAATAAATGGTGCTTCAATCTGCAATAAGAAATAACCGCACAGAGACTAAAACATCAGTCGAGATCGGTCTGTTTAACCAACATCACTAAAGTACAAACGGATATAGATGTCTGTAAATCAATGATTCAAACTAAAAATGAATCAGTAATCAACAAATTAATCAAGCACTACACTAAGCAGCAACGGATTAGTAACAACTCAAGGCATTAACAATCTAAAACATGGAACCAACTGATCCACGTCAAAATTACAAACAACCAGCAAGTTATTAGTGTGACGCTTCCTCGCGTCACGGGTTCATGTATTCTTTTGTAGGAGTGACAGTTACATTAGTTTCTCATATATTACATTGCATATTAATATCGTATGGATAGGCCTATATAAATATATGTATACAAAGGGTTTTGCTGCCGAGGTTAAGAGCCCTGTAACATCAAAATCCAAGAGTTTAGGTGACCCAGTTCCGCCCGGCTGGGCGGAAAGTCATAAAATGGTCGACCGTTGCAACCACCCGTGGACTGGCCGACCGAAGCTGAGAGAGACAGCTGGACAGGGCAGGTCCCTCCCGCCCCGGCTGCGGCAGGGCTACGCATGGTCAAGCAATCCGAGTGGCTGGACCCTGTACCTGTGGATGACAGTGTGAATGAGATAGATGTCGGTGTGTATTGGTCAGAAGATTGGGTCGGCCAGAGACTGTATGGTTGCTATGGTGACTATTATGTTAATGTATGTAGACGAGGGATCAGTACCCATCCCAAGTCCAACTTCCAAGGAAAAAAGGGGGCCGAACTGGCCGAACAACCACGTACGTGTATGAGTCTGTTTGTGTGGATGTGTTGGTCCGCGGAAAGTTCCAGACCACCTTCTCAGAAATGGAGAGTGGGGAGAAGTGGGTAGCCAACTTTGTCTAGGTATGTGTGGGTGTCTGTGTGTACAACACTGAGTGTATGGCTGTGTGCCCATGGAATGTTCTGGAAAACTGGCCGTTAACTTGTATGCTTGTATGTATGTGTGGATATACGTGTCGGTATGGGGAAAGCGGGAGACAAAGAAGGGAGCTTGGGTCCAAAAAGAGAGAATATAGGACATTCGGAATCTGGACGTGGAAGAGACTGGACGAAAGGAGAAGAACCTCGAGGCAACGAGGGCGGAAAGGGAACAAGGAACGCCGAATCTGATGTGACAGCGATATGTTAATATAGGATAGGATTAGATATAGGTAGCATATTCGTATATAGCGTTTGACGTTAGGCCGATAATGTTCGCAGCCGTATAAAACCATAGCTGTACTACCGACCAACCTCGAAATAATATATATATATATATATATATATATATATAATATATATATATATATAGGTGTGAATTGATTAAAACGCAGCTCGGAGAGGATTGCCAAAGCATAGTAATAATTTGCTGATACCCTAAGCCGAATTGAGTGAACACTGTCGGCGTATATATATAAGATTATAAGGACTCTTTTTGTAGTTGCAACGGCGTCGTCCGCAGAGCTAGTTACGTATGAACGATGTTGCCTAATTCTGAGAAATATAGTAGATTATGAAAAGAAATGAACGAGAGGACGTTCCGATACGTTAGATGTCTGCAAGGTGTATAAACAGTGCATGCAACTCGGACTAAGAACTGGTTTTGTATTGTCGTTTGATATATAAATGTGTATGAAATAATAATAATAATAATACGTATTAATTACATGCGTTTTCCTACCTTTGTAGTCTAATATAGTACGCATCACTGACTCCGTCAAGCAAGACCTCATATCATCGATACAAATAAATGTCAGGATAGTTACCGTATTTACCCAGATATAATGCGCACCCAGGCTATACAAGTAAATATATAACCTCACTTACATCGGAAATTGATACTTACCGGCATCCACTAATGGTATTAAACAGAGCACATCCTTTCTTTAATGTATGATATATGTATACTCCTACACGCACACCATTAGAAGCCCTTGGTCATTGACTGAGGCCGACCCACACACGGAACGCATTTAGCCACCCTGACGGTGCGGCTCCTCCTGGCGACTAATAGTGAACGTCAGAGGAGGGTCGTCACATTAGGAATTCGCCCAGTTTTAGCAGTCTGTTATCTCAGGTCTTGTTAAGGCTTACCTTCTTCTCGTAGAGTGCAATCCAGTCCATGCTAGAAAACCATTTGTGTCCTCGAATATCTTGGACTCCGTTTTTCAAATTTCCGTAGCGCTTCGTTAGATCGACTTGAAGGAGATTACGAAGAAGGTCCTTAATGTCGGCACTGAAATGCGATGGAAAGCGAACCTAAGCAGAAACCGAAGTAGAATCTCTGCTCAGAGCACAAAGAGGTCGATACAACAATAGTAGCCGTTATATGCAGAACGAGTTGGCTATACAGGTAGAGATATCTGATGCAGAGAGACCGTAATTTCAACGGCCATAATTCAAAGTCTTTGTAACAATTGTCGTTTGCCCGTCTCAACGATGTGCCCTGTCAGTTGTTAAGATTTCTAGATCTCTGCATAAATGATTTCTCTCACTTTTCCAGACACAATCTTTTCATAGATTTGTATTGGTTGATCGGCAAAGAACGGCGGATACCCAGCCGCCATTTCGTAGATGAGAACGCCGAGTGCCCACCAATCGACCGCCTTGTTGTAGCCCTGAGAAACCAAACAGCAAACGACTCACATCGCTCCTCAGATAAACATGTGCTTTGAAAGAGTCCTTCCTGCTATCTGTGATAATCTCTTTAATTAGCTCGCTTATGATCTGCCAAGTTAACTTTTCCCTCCCACACACAAGGACTCATCATAACGAAGCAAAGCGATTTATATCAGTTTAATGTAATTATTGGGCTTTAAATAATGTCTATTAAAGAATTTGTCTCTTAAGATTAAAGTAGATTGAGATGAAAACACTTGGATGAGGCGATCCTGGAGAGTTCAACCAACTGATCAAAAACTATTCAACTACACTCTATTAAAAACAGAATCATTTCCCAGAATTTGACATTTATTTGAATTTGAAATATGAGAACAAAGATACAAGCCTTAATTAGAAAATAAGAAGAACTGTATAATGATAACGTAAAAAATTCGACGGTAGCTACATTACAGTGGCTACAGATTATAAGCAATGCAAGAGAGAGAGAGCCTCTTAATTTGAAATATGTAAGTACTTCTTAGGGAATGTATCAACGTGAGACGTATTTTGAGAGCAGACCTTGCTAAGAATAATCTCAGGGGCAAGATACTCGGGCGTTCCACAAAGTGTCCATGTCCGTCCTCTCACTCGTTTCGCAAAACCAAAGTCTGTCACCTAAACAAAAGTAAATATGAAAACAGCCACTGCAGCTTCTTTGATCAACTATTTCCACAGCAGTTGGACTGACACCGATTTTGAAAACTAATCACAATATATTCTTAAATATCATTGATATGAACGCAGTGCTAATATCTAGTTTTGCACTGAGTAATTAGTTTCAAAACATCAATCTTACACATAAAATGAAACCATTTTTTGAAAAATAAGAATTTGTTAAACTTATCTATTGGGCCGTCCATAAAGTACGTAACGCTCGAGGGGAAAGGGTCTAAGATAGTGTAACAGTTTGTTACGGATGGGGGAAGGGACAAGGACCACCGTGACGTCACATTTTCAGTATAATTAAAATCTCAAATATTCTGATAGGAAGTAAAAGCTTTTGAGGGGACGTTTTTTGCTCATTAACACTTTTTTGCCGAATATACATGAAATCTACGTTTCAATTAAATTCGTTATCATTGCCGGAAGTTGAATGAGACGCTCGAGTAGGCCTCTATATTGAATAGAAAATCTGCGTGACGTAATTTATGGACGACGCTTTAAGGGGATCCGAGATTTGTGACAGAGGGAAGGTAAAAAAAACTGTCAAAAGTCAGTCACCTGACGTACTTTCTATGAACGGTCCCAATAAAACATTTGACTATTCTGCTCAATTGAACTGAAGGTCAAAGCAAAGCCTCAAATCATAAATCAACAAAAACTTATAACATCCAAGAAATCTTTCAAAACCAAGGATAACGACACTGACAATGAAAGTCAATATATTAAAACAACAGTTTCTATAGATGTTCAAAAGAAGCGGAGCGCACTTGCAGCTAAAGGGTTAACAATGCAGACACAAATAGTACACACTGTGTACATCGTAGTTGCGTAACCTTTATGTATCCGTGAGGATCAATGAGTAAGTTTTCTGGCTTTAGGTCCCGATAAACGAGGTCCAGCGAGTGAAGATACTCAAAAGCCGAGACAATCTGGGCCCCGTAGAAACGAGCGTGTGGCTCACTGCAAACACCAAACCACCGTCATACACATACGTCATGACCTTTCGCTCAAAACAGCACTACCACTGACCAGGGCTGAAAACAACTCAGTTTTGTTAGAAACAGACTTAAGGGTTTTCAGGTTTGTTAAAAATAGATTTTTAGATTTCAATGTCATGTTTGTCAACACTCATAAACCCCTCTCTACATTCTTGTCACATGTTCTGCTGTGAGCAGAGAGTTAAAAAGTTGAAAACATTAAAGATTTTTTTTTTTCACTTTTCAACGTTAAAAAAACTAAAAATATCTAAACCTAGACTTTCTCAAAAACCTATATTAAGACTGAATTTTTATTTTTAAAAACCTGCAATGTACTGAAGTGCGATATTGTAATATATTGTATTTATTTCACACTAATTTGTTATGACTTGCTTCTAGATAAATGCCCAAATGTGTTGAAATCCACAAGACTAGTTTAAACAAACAACACAAGTGATATATAATTCAAAGAAAACCTAAACATAAGGAGAATTTGCACCTGTATTTAGAAGTAAATTTTTGAAAAAGGGAAATATAATAGATGATGAGAAACAAATAAATAAGTAAACATATGCAAAAGAACTTTTTTCGATCACCTAAATCGACCAATTCGCCGAAGATGTGAAAACATTTCACCTCCTCCAACGAACTCCAGCACCATATACAGATTTGAATTGTCCTGAAAAATTAGCATCACCATTAGAGAAATAGATAGATAGATAATAGATAGCTAGAAGGAGGGAGAGAGAGAGTGTGTGTGTGTGTGTGTTATGACTAGACACAACTACCTTCAAATCGTACTATACATATGTATAGTTGTATACATATGTAGCTGTAATAAGCTACATAGGTACATAGGTAAACGTCTGTAAACACTATAGTACGTAGGACAACATTTTGGATCAACTACCTAAGTGTGCAGTTATATTTTAGGTCCAAATACACGGGTAAAATAGAGGAAAATAGGAGAACAGAGTGAAGGAGCCAGGAGAATAGGGAATAGAAAAGAAGAAAGTGATGAGGAGGCTGTTGGAAGGAAGGGAGGAAGGAAGGATGGAAGGATGGAAGGAAGGAGAGAAGGTGTACGTGTGTATGTTCCATACCTTGAAACTGAATTCCAAAGAGACTAGAAACGGGAACGAGACCGATTGTAGAATTCTCTTCTCGTTCAATGTGTGTTCGACCTGTTTCAGTTTCACCACCTACACTCAGTCGTCAAGAAAATAGGCGATGAAAGTCTGACATCTGAAGTGCTTAATTAAGAACTGGAAGTGGCATTAATTAACACACAATTAGCAAATTCACTCATGATTTTCTATGATGAGCAAAATAATCTGCATTGAGGACACATTGTTGACCTTGGCCACAAGCCCTATTCACGCAAGGTCTCAGCAGCTTCCAGTCCAAAACTGTGCAGTGAATGTTATAATTATTGGTCATCTGCTTGCTTCCTAAATGTCTATTGAACATATACCAATGCTAAACATAATAATAATAATAATAATAATAATAATAATAATAATAATAATAATAATAATAATAATAATAATAATAATAATGTGAATTTCAAGTGATTTATGAGCCTGTATGCAAACAAATATAATTACTTTCAACATTTAATATCTCAGTTCTCCTACATAACTTTTAAATTCATTTGTCATCCTAACTGTTCCATTTTCCCCCGCAACCCTATCACAACCATAAAATTGGCAGATATTTCCAACAAATACTAAGTTATTCTACACAAAACATATTTAAAACATGATAAAAAATTCTTAAGAAACAAGAATTAATAAAACTTAGAAAATTTTTTAATATTTAAAACAATTTAAAACTATTGTAATTTACATATCGCCTTCGTTTTGAACAGGGTTATTTCTAGGATTATCAATTTGGGGAGTGTCAATAAATTCTGGGGTCTCCTGCCTAAATAGTCTGACAAGCAAAACATAGGTCATCACATAGCTGAAACTGGGGGGATGTTGAGGGTGTCGGTCTCAAAATGAGGGGGGTGTTAGGGGGTGTTGAAATATCCCTGGTTTTGAATCACTCAGAACATTCTGATCTTCACCTTCTGCTTGTCCAATATCTTCATAGCGTAATATTGTTTCGTTGTTTTATTTTGAACAAGCATTACTCGGCCAAACGACCCGGTTCCCAGAGTCCGTATGCGGTCGAAGTCATCCAGACTGGCATTGTTCTACAACATACAACGAAAAACAACAGTACGGTAGTAGCAGCAACAACAGGACAACTGGGACGACGAAAGACACAGCGCCCGCCGCCGCCGCCGCCGCCGCCGCCGCCGCCGCCGCCGCCGCCGCCGCCGCCGCCGCCGCCGCCGCCGCCGCCGCCGCCTCGAAGGGCCGGCGCAGAGGGAGAACGCCTCCTCCTTCTCACAGGACGTACGCTGGAGAATATAATTTCGCATTTGATATAAAATGCCAGGCGATCACCATTGCCATCATTTAATCTGATGGTCATAAGAAAAGAATATGGGTGAGAAAAAATATCTTGAGAACATAATAATAAAGACCAACATTTAGAAACGTCCTGACTTCACGACCAGCAAGCACTCTGGCTTAATAATGACAATAACTATGCACCTTTGTATCAACAGTCCAAAAACTGAAAATAATGATTCAATTGTATTCTAAATATGGAGTTCGTCTTTGTGGGCTCATTAATAAAGACAACACCGGAAGCAGTGAATCAGAGGCTGAGGCGAATTGGTATTGCAAGGGAAAGTTTTGCCTCGCTGAAATGAAATATTATAGGCGCTCGAGTATCCGCCTCCACACAAACCTTCGCCTGTATGCCGTTTATATAATTCCGGTGTTGCTCCACGGAGTAGAAACATGGACTTTGACCTCATCCATGATCAGGAAACGGGATGCCTTCCATCAATGGTGCCTGAGAAGAATCCTTCGAATACAACAAATGAAGAGGTGTTCCGACCTATACAGGAGAGGAACCCATATCCATAAAAATACGAAGCAGGGGCATGTTGTGAGAGAAGCCCCAAACATGGACCATGCGAGAGCCCTACAGGAAGTAATTAAAGGCCCCCAAAATCGTGGAAAAGACCAGTTGGTCGCCCAAGAACTACCTGGACCACAACAATTCAGTCTGACTTGGCTGAGTGTAACGCTGGACTTTTCACTGCCTGGAAAACGGCTCAAAAGTCAAAACAGATATTCTGGGAAATGCATATTGGCAAAGGCTATACGCTCCGTCAGTGACCTTGCCGATGCTGCTGCTGCTGCTGATGATGATGATGTATTCCAAATCCATTTGCAGAAGATAAGATCAATTCATAAATCAGTTATATAAGTATGGGAAACTGTGAGAACTGTGAAGCAGAGACCATGGAAGAAAATCCTGTCGTGATGAGCTGTTTTCTAATTTTAGATATGAAAGCACATATTATAGTAGGCCTAAATTCAAAGATCTAACAGACGGAGGAAGAGTCTGCAACGGAAAGCCATTCTCTCGCCTAATTCAGTGCTCCAGGAGGTTTTAGGCATATAGTTTGCAACCAATCGGTCAGTCAGTCTGATCCAGTGATAATGTTTTGGGTGATAGAGCACCGATTAGAAATAATGAGATCGGCCAGTCTTCAAATAATATAAAAGTATTCCATGAAACAGAACAGAAAAAGTTATATAAATTGTAAGGCAAGCTACTCGCTAAATTGCGTTATATTGCGATATATATTAAAGAGGCGGTAGGCCCCGCGCGTAGTAAATGGATAGCGCCAGAACCATCAGAGAGCTCAAGGTTAAGTCGATCGATACACCCGGCGACTGCGATTGTAGTACGACCTTCCCAACGTTCCTTTCACTCGACTCAAACACTAACAGCCGCACTGCCTGTCATTCTGCTGCTGCTGCAGCTGCTGCAGCAGCTGCTGCTGCTGCTGCATCTACGCGCACTATAAATATCCAAGAGCGATTCTGCTTCTCACGAACTCCGCCATAGCCGGTGGCAAGCCCTGGTTGAGAAAGGAGGAGCCAAACACACATAGAAACACACATAGACGCCCATCGTCTTTGATACGGACGCGTCTATAAACAAACACAAACACACACACACACATCCACACTGCTTCTCCCCACGTTACTTCGTTTGTCTGACTCTCTGTCTGTCTACGCGTCTTCTCCGTAGACAACGTTTGTCTGGTGAGTATTTCTTGAGCGTGAATTGTGTTTACTCGGCTCTTCAAAAAAGAGGAAAACGGCGAGAGCACAAAACGGCCGCCGCGTATACCACTAGTGGCTGGAATTGCATCTCTGATAAAACCGCACCTTTACCAATTCTCCTAATTAAGCACTCTGGATTTCGACGCCACATAAATATGTCCTTCTTAAACCAAGGCAGTAATTGATGACATATGACGATTAACACCAGATGTAAATCTGCAAATGACAGCTATCTCCTCCGGACGTATTGAAAGTTGTCCGAAACGAGTCAGAATAAAATGGATTCTGCTAGAAAAAGCTCAATAAGGACGTTTTCATGATTTATTTGCAGTCTTCGAAGGTAACATAACATTATGACATGTAACGAAATTCTCTTACCTGGCTCTGCTCTTCCCATTTCTTTGAGAAATCTTCTTTCGCTTGTGCAAGAAAAGCCTTAACTGGAGATAATAAGAACAAAGTATAAACTGTGTCTCCAACTGAAGAAAATTGAGTGTGTTCAGTTTGTTGCTGACGCCAGTGGCGTAGCCAAAGGGCGGTTTGGGGGTTAAAACCCCCTCTTGGCTGCCGACGAAAAATTTTCTTACATGCTTTTCCATACATTTTTCATTTTCGGACGCGATTTTGGGGGTCAAATCCACCTTGGCTGGCTGCCAATTGAAAAAATTTCTAAGTTTTGTAAGTACTATAGAAAATAGAACAAATTAGAAATAATACCAAGGTGACGACTTTTTTGCTTGTCAGCTCCTAAAAAAGGAATAAAACAAAAATTTGGAAAGTTTCGTCACGATCGAAACCAAAACCCCCTTCCGGAAATCCTTGCTACGCCACTGGCTGACGCTGTTCGCAATGCGCGCACTATATTTGAATGGTCACATATGGGGCCAAGGGTCGGGCGAATTGACCTCCAGGGCAACCGACGACAATGATTAAATCTCTGTGGAAACCCTCGTCCTCCCAGGGGCCAGGGCCACTGCGGCAAGATGGGCAAAACGTTCCCGCTGATAAAAAAATAAAGAAATGGAAACGCGGATAGAAAGACACACACACACACACATTCATTCACACGGTGTTTAATGGAATCGGAATCCCTTGTATTTTGGTTATAACTTTCTTGATGTTGACCGATTTTAGTGAAAATTATATCACGTTGCTTGCTGGAAAATTTGCTTCTTAAAACATGTGATATGATATTCTCATTTGCATGGTTTTAGAAATTCTTTGTATAACGTAATATAATTGTATCTACAAAATTATATGTTGGCGTTTGGACGGGCAACACTTTGTTGATCTTTTGCCCGCCACTGATCAGAACTCTCGGATTACTTGACGTTCCAGCAGATGGGACCCCGACGCTTCTGCATGTGGCTCTGGCGATACTGTCGAATTCGTGAATGGTGTGACGCCAGAATTAATACCATCAAATTTGTAGCCACCCAATAGTTCCAACCTAAATCCACTGAACCCAGTGGACTACAAGACCTGAGGCATGCTACAAGATCGGGCCTAGAAAGACAGATGTCAAAGACGTCGTCCATATTATAATCTACAACAGCGCGTCTCCGCCGAGTAAAGTGAGGTCCAGATGAGCCAGGGCGTGTAAATGAGAGACACAGTGATGGCGGACAGCCATGCATGGCAAAAGAGCTGTCGAGCGTGCGTCTTTGCAGGCGGAGGACAGTTTGAGCACAAGATGTGAGAACATTTACGATTTCTTGTGCTTTGTATCTGAAATATCAGACTCATCTCTGTAAAACACTACCATAACTACAGCTGTGATTGTTCTGTTGAGCAAAATTGGCACTAAGTGCTACAGGTATCACATTATAGCCGCCCCAGCTATGACCGCCCCCGTAATGACCGCCTCTGCTATGGCTGCCGCCAGTATCGTTTAGGGTTAGTGTTTCGTGTCTAAAAATGCGTCAAAATTTGATAACTGAGTGGTAAAATTGCAAGCCAGTGTACTGACAATGATATCCATGTTTGCTTTGTAGAAGATTGGATATTGGGAATTCTAAAGATCAAATAAGATTAACCGTGTACGCTTTCAGCCTCTGTTCCCACGACTTTATGGCGCCCAATGTCTTCACCAATAGGCTAATAGCCTAGACCACCCACTGCGTCGCGTCGTGGGAAGTAATTAAAACATCGTAAATTTAAATTGCGCTTTGGAAAGTAATAGGCCTACAGACAGAATAAGCAGCTAGTACTGTAGCCTACAGTAGGCCTACTAGCTGCTTATTCTTGTGCGCTTAAAGGGCAAGCGGTATTTTACGCCAGTGCCGTGACTTCAGAATATACACAGATGAGATTATGGCAGAACTTTGGTGAACAATAAAGTTAATTTCTATTTCTGGGAATAAAAACGATGTCGCCCGTATGCGAACGCCCCTGTAGTATACGCGCCTTGTGTACAGTCAGATTGTGTACGCGCCTCTTGTGATTGGCTAGAGCTTCAAAATTTGCAAATATGCCTCTTCTGATTGGCTGGACATTTTGAAAATTTGCGCGCATTTCAAACAGCGTCCCATTTGTCTCAGTCTTGAGACAGTTGGCGACTTGGCGTCTAGGTCTCTACGAGCTTCTTCTAGAATTTTCGTGTGAGGCATTAAATTTCTGGAATTTTCGACAATTCCGATCATTTTAGAATAGTTTCAGGAGATCGTCAGTTAAGTTGGCGCTACTGTTCTGTACGACAGTTTGCAAACGCTGTCTTTTTGCGGCTGTGTGGGTAAGTTTATGGTTATATTCGATCTTTGGGCGTAATTTACCGCGTAAACTTAGATGAAAAAGTGGGGTCGACCCCATACCTTCTCCCATTTGGTAGCCTCACAAAAAGTGGGGGGCGGTGGCTCGATCCTCTAGAGGTCTGATAGAAGTTTGCGCCTATGCATTTGAGTCCTTTAGTTTAGCAAATTTCATGCGACTGCATTTTGAAATAATATAGGACTTTAAAATAAATGTACAATAGTTAAGACTTTAGAACAGCTACTTTGAACGTTCATTGGAGGCTGCCATATATGCCTAATAAAATAAAGGCCTTATATATGTTATATAATTAGCAGCAGGGCGCGATTTGTAG
The DNA here is from genome assembly GCA_018105865.1 of Metaphire vulgaris. Lineage (NCBI taxonomy): Eukaryota > Metazoa > Annelida > Clitellata > Crassiclitellata > Megascolecidae > Metaphire > Metaphire vulgaris. Next base: position 126,111 of record CM030843.1, on the reverse strand, counting down.
GGAGAAGAGGGAATAAATCTCCCCCGCCCACTGCCCAACTGCATCCCTCCTACTGCTACATCCTCCACCACTACATCCCCCCACTGCTACACTTCCCCAACAACTACATCCCCCAAACTCGACATATTCCCCCAACTGCTCCAGGTCACAAATCGCACCCTGATTAACAGTGGCGGTTCCAAGAATTATTGGTGGGATGCAATGAATTTATAGGAAGTTGGGATGTGGGTGAAATGTAATCCCGTAAAAGTTAAGCAAAAAGGCCATTAACAGTGTTTACCCTGACAAATGCACATAAAATTTCCTGAAAAAGGCTGACAGCAAAAAGGTCAGCATCTCTATTTTGTATGGGAGTATCCAGAACACTCTATGCCCACCAACATAGCCAGTATCTATGCTGGTGGGCAAGAAATCAAGGCATCTATTAATAGACGTCATCTGCCATTGGCGTCTATTAATAGACGTCAATGGCTTCTGCCCACCAGTGGGCGGAGCAACCGGATTTGTTGTTAAACACTGGATACCCCTATACAGATATACAAATACCCAGCGTCAAACACTCTGATGACAAGCATAAAAAGCTCGGTGGGGGATGCATCCCCGGTCATTGATGATCAATAGAAGGAAGGAAGGAAGGAAAGTGCCGCCTGGAGCATTTGGCAATAACCGGAAAAGTGGAAGGGAAAAGAGCAAGAGGAAGGCATAGAAACACCTATGTAGACTGCTCACGAGAAGGAATTGAGGGAGTAAAGAATAACATCGAATTAATAAAGAGGATGTCAAGCAGGGACGTAGCTAGGCATGAGCAACGGGGTATATCGGTATATATACCCCTCAAAATCAGGCTACCTTAAAAATTTTAATGTTTTTAAGATTTTTAAAGTTTTTAAAGATTTATACACCCCCATCACATTATACCTCCCCAAATCAAATTCTGGCTCCGCCTCTGTCTTTATGATTGTGTTTATAGATAAGTTGTATACATATTTTTGCATTGCGGTTTTGCAGATAAGGGGCTGTCCATTAATTATGTCAACAATTTTGGGGCAATTTTTGGCCCCATCCCCCTTGTCAACAACTGTCAAATTTCACTTACCCCCCATAATTACATCAAAAACTAGGTCCTGACGCAACAAAAGTAACGAAACCGAGAAATTAAAGGAAAGCAGACGACCGACCTTATGAAGACGATAACAGGTTAAACCCTTTGGGACAAATGGAAGGACGAAAAACTAATGCCAAAAATGTCAACAATTAAATAAACTGAAGTGGAAAAAAAGACCAAAGAGGATATACCGGTACACGGGGAGAAACACAGTTTCAAAAATTAGAAAACGGTTCATTCGATTTTATTTATGTGAACAGAAGCATTCTGAGACTACATTTATGCTTTCAAATGTGAAGAATTCAGGTATGGCCTTGGCCCATGCTGTTCCATATGTAGATTACTTAGTATATACAGGGACAGTCTCTGATTTTCTGACAGGTGAGAAGTCTAGAAAGAGCATTCCCATACTCTCTCTCTCTCTCTCTCTGGTGGAGTCTTCAACTTCTGAATACTTTGTAATCTCTGGCGTTGAAAAAAAATACAGAAGGATTGAAAATACCGAGGTAAGAACTGTTCTGGAAATTATTTATAATAAATTCATTTAACGTTAGCTACCGAAGATTTCAGGTGATAACATTTACGAGTTCAATCGACTGAAGGGGCAGAAGATGGCAGAGTGGGTTATGTGCTGTTCTGACGGAAGGTTAAGTCCTTAATCAATCAATAAACTTCATTTAATCATAGTTAGGGCATCAGCCGATGGCGCACCAAATCCAAATAGAGTTAGCCATAGAACGCTCCTAGTGGCTTTCACGGGAACGCTTCAAAATTGAACGCCTGAAAATGCAGGCCTAAAATAAAATAGCCTGAAAATGCAGGCCGAGAAAAGACGGACGAAGTGACAGGGGATAAAATGCAGGCCTCAAAATGAACGACGAAGTGGCAAGGGGTGAAAATGCAGGCCTAGAAAATGAACGACGAAGTGGCAAGGGGAAAAAATGCAGGGCCTAGAAAATGAACGACAATCGACTGAAATGCAGGCCGAGAAAATGAACGACGAAGATGAAAATGCAGGCCTAGGAAATAAATGCCAAACTGATTTCAGTTAACTTCTAACATATTGGTTAATCAGTGGTGGCAAATCTCAATGCAAAACTTTTATTTCAGTTAACTTCTAAAATATGGCTAAATAGTGGTCTAAAATGAAACTGTCATTTCAGTTAACTTCTAACATATTGCTAATAAGTGGTGATAAACAAAATCCCGTCAATCAGATCAATAATCACTAATCTTTGAATGGACTAAGCGCCAACCATAGTAATATCGGAGCGACAAATTGGGCAATGGCCCGACATAATACACGTACCGCAAAAATCTCGAGTGTCCGCACGGCACCAGCGCAACGGCAACACGAGGTGCATCAGCCGATGGCAGCCGCAACCTCCGGCTCTTCTAATCCAAATAGAGTTAGAGCCAACGCGTCAAAATTGCTCCGGAAGATTTTTAGGTGCAAAAACAACCAAGATACACTTACTCGCCCCTTTGTTACCTCCTTTTCACCCCTGCATTTTCTCCACCCCCTAGTCCACCCATCTTTTCCCCTGGTTTTCACCCTGCATTTTTCACCCCACCCCTTGCCACTTCGTCGTTCATTTTCCTGGCCTGCATTTTCACCCCTGCCACTTCGTCCGCATTTTTCCTGGCTTGCATTTTCACCCCTGGCTTCGTCCATCATTTTACATACCTGCATTTTCACCCCTAGCATTTCCGCCTTTTTCTTTTCTCGCAAATTTTCAGTCAACCCGCCACAGAAAGACGTTGACTCCGTTAGCTTCATCTTTATAGACTCACCATTACATTGTAAATCTTCGTCAATGTATGCATGATGTCGGAGAAAAATATCGCCTACACACAGCAGGACATAAACGGGTAGAGATTGTGTGTGTGTGTGTGTGTGTGAGAGAGAGAGAGAGAGAGAGAGATCCTATCAGTGGACCGGCTGGTTAAAAGTTATTCCGGGCGAATCAAGGCCCGAACGGATGGTCTTTGACTGAAAGTGAGGTCAAACCTAATAATGTTGAACTCAATGATAGTTATAAGGCGATTACACTTTACAACCGGAAGAGAATATTAAGAACAGCGATACATGTATTATAATTACAAACAGACCGCAGGGCTTTGACCAGCGGAAGCAATAGATGGCAGCAGAAAGCTTACGAGCAGTCAGTGCATCAAAGCCCTATAGTACTCGTTCTAAGAAACCGTCTTTCTGGTTCTAGCATTCGTAGCCGTAGGCCTAATCTGTTTGTAGCATTTGCCGTGCAGTAGACGTCGGTTAAAGTGTAAAAGGCGTCGTAGCAGCGCTTCTCTTAGCGCTAAAGCAGTGGCACTGGCTTATCTTCAATTTCTTAAACGTATTTACAACTGCGTCGGTAGAGCGAAGAGTTTATCTAACGGCTGACAACAGCTGTTTTCACACGAATGCCCACAACAACCAAGACGAAGCAGCAGCGGGCGATTGGCCACCGCACCTCATAAGTTGAAAACGACGCCTCTAGAACATAATAAAGCACATAAACAGTTGATGCTGGCCAAGGGCGTAGCCAGGATTAAGGGGAACAAGGCACCTCCATCAGGAGAGCACACAGACGTCGATAGTGTGTGGGGGAGGGGTGCGCGAATGGGTAGCCCGTTTGTTGGATTTTTCTTCACATCAGCAGAGAGGTTCAGACCACAAGTTTCCGCATCCAGTGGGGGGAGGGAACCATCCACTTCCCGAACGAATCATTGGGTACCTACGTCTCACCAACCAGGGGGTAATGAGGAGCTTGTTCAGTGGCTTCCGGGGTTGAACGGAGGCACTTTTGAATTCTCATCATTTTCAGTAGATGTTGAAGTTTTTCACATTGGGTCAATTAATGCCCTTACTGTTGGACAGCCTACACTCTGAGCGATCCAAGAGCTGTGCAAATGACATTTGGAATTTTCAACATTGATGAAGGAGTTTTCAGTGGGAACAGCGTAGCACTAACCTCCAAAACTTCAGACTAGTGACCAGTGGCGTAGCCAAAGGGGGAGTTGAGGGTTAAAACTCCCTTGGATGCCGACATGCTTTTCCATACATTTTTAATTTTCGGACGAGATTTTGGGGGTCAACCCCTCCCCTTGGAGGGTTGGCGACAGGGATATTTCTAGGATTGTGAATTTGGGGGTGTCCGGAGCTAATTAGTATGCATTTTGTATGCATACCATTGTCACATTACCAAATTTTGGGGGTGTCGAGCTCAAATTGGGGGGGGGGGCTTAGGGGGTGTAAAAATATCTGGTTGGTGACCAAAAAATTTCTAAGTGCAATGGAAAATTGAAAAAATGAGAGTGTAAAGGTGCCAGTAAGGTGACGACCTTTTTTTGCTTGTCAGCTCCTAAAAAATAAAAATTGGAGGATGTTTCTTGCTTGTCAATATTTTTTCAAAGTTTGGTAACGATCGAAACCAAACCCCTCTTCCGGAAATCCTGGCTACGCCACTGCTAGTGACGTACAACGCTGTCAGAACTAAAGTCATTACTTATTCAATGTACTTCCTCAAACCTAAGCTGAAATGAAATCAATAAGGAAGGAAATACGAATTATATTAACAGACTGTTACACAACATTGTTTTTATGTACTACAGAATTTATTTTGCGATCATTGCTTCCCCTCGAAAAGAAATTGACATTGCTCTTCATCCTCAGGAAAATTTGTCTGATGTAAAGCAGTTGGGCGATACAAGAATATTCGGATATAGTTTCACTAACCGGTCTGACTTGATTATGCTAATATCGAAAATAGTAAAACAGTCCTTGGTCTGATATATATATATATATATATATATATATATATATATATATATATATATACACACTGTATTCAGTGTCACATACAAGCATTGGCCAGAAATGTTGACTAGCATCTGCATGAATGTTCATATTTACTGTCGTGGTTTTGAATTGATCCTGAACAATGGGCGGAAACAGTTCCAAAGTGTTTTTGCTGCTCTTACTGATCTTTGCTCAATAGGAACTAATAGGAATACAACAAATTCTAACATCCTACATTAAGCTGCTTAACTTTTAAGAAAACGGAGTCGATTTGACATCTTCAGATAAAATGTCAGCGCAGGTGGGAGCGATCCTCAAACCACGGGAGAGGATAGAATCTTTCTCATTCCAAATTCCAATCAAACATCCTATGAAACAGTATTCTTATCACAGACAATTCCTAGATTTCTGGACTTCGATCTTCAAACTGTGCGTCACCAAAACCACCTCATTCAACGCTGCCCCTTTCTTAGGCCGATAAAATCAAGAAGACAAGTCGAGCACTCTCTCCGCGTCCGTTCACATTCGCTCTATTAGCTATCGATTCGATCGTTCCGAGCCGCCACCGGCTGCAGAACTCAACTGATTAACACGGCAGCTGATGCCTATGTTCAGTGGCCAGCGCTGCTCGAAACTGTTCACTCAAAAATAACCATCTCCGCAAAAGGTAAGTGTTTGGAATTCTGACACACATTCCACATTACGTTCACCTGCATACGTTTGCACCTGCATCAGTCGTTTAGGCTGCCATATATCAGCAACCGTTAAACCAATCTAGTGCGGTGAAACCATCTCCCTGACCGCGGACTCTCAGTTAACAAAGACCATTTGGCCGAAGCTCAATACGTTTCTTCAGTGTCGGTTACGATCACGCACCATTAGTTACGTTGTATCTTATGTAAGTCCGTATTAACGCGGTTTTACTGTATTACGAATGATGCACCACATAAGGTCAATTAGTTCATTTCCAGTCGATTTCTTTTCAGACTCGGCGTTTTCGGGCAATAAGGCAAGTAGAAGAAATGAGAAAAATTCGTCAACCACTACAAGGTTTCTTAATTATTGATAAGCTGCTAAGTTTTACACAGATTCGCACCTGAAAGTATCATTTACAGGCTTAGGCAGCAAAACCTGTTGTCAAATGTTGTTCGGTTTCACCTCAAATTCTCATTACAATTTCATCCGGTTAGTTGACTAAGCAGGGGATTTTGTCACGCTTATTACTGGCGAAGTTATTTAAGACGTTTGCCGGTGAACATGGCAGCCTCGCTGAACGGAACACTGACAGAATAATCTAATCTAATCTTAAACTTCTATAGCGCCACTTTCATAATGCACAGAAGCATCAACCGATGGCACACCAAATCCAAATCACTAAAGATCCAGGTCAAATCCAGGGTATCCGGCCGGACAATAACTGAAAACTCAGAATTCAGAATAACTGAATTCATTGCACGAAAGAAGAACTTTAAGGCATTTTAGCCAGATGCATTGCAACAAAAAAACAAAGTCCGGCGGAAAACACCAGTGTCCAGAGTACGTACATTTATGTATGGAGTAGTGGTAGTATTCTTGCCATGCAATCGGAGGGTAGCGAGTTCGGATCTGACTTGTCTTGGGCAAGATGTTGACATCTGATTGCAAGTGACGAAGAACACGCGAACCTATCTCGTTCATCTTATACTCGGCCACGGGTGGCGAAAAGCCCATGTAGGCTATAAGACAAAAAAGTCCAAAAGTATGCCATACTCACAGAATTCGGCGCTCTTGGATCCGATTAGCGAGGCGTTCGTTCCCGCTGATCCTGCTTTGTCTGATCCGGACTGATTAGATTTGTCCTTATCTTTTCCAGAGCTTCCGTGTTGATGTTTGTCCTTTCCAAAGATTTTTCCAAATATTTCACTCATCGTCGTCGATGCAAAATCCGAGCAATTAAGATTCCAGTTGACTTGGAAATGAAATTTCTGGTCGCCGTTTGAGAATTTCCTTCTCTCGGCGACAGAATTCCAGCGAAACCAGCCGTTGTTCATCCACAGCTCCTCTCAGTCTCGCACACACACACACACACACACACACAAGCGATCAATCCGCTCGTCTTCAAACGCGTCGTCGGCCAACACGAAATATCGAGAAAATGCTTCAAATACAAAAGAAATATTAGCGCCGCTCAATGTTTAACGGATACATAACGTAAGCCTTCCATAGACACCCGAATCCCGACATAGGATGCAACGCGTATAAGCAGCAGCGCAATGCAGCTGCTGTCGCGGCTGCTGCTGTAATGCGCTGCTGTGCTGGAATATGATTTGCATAACGTAATGTATATTCATAAGTTTCATCTGACACCGCTGTTTCATGCATATCCCCTCACTCCTGCTCCTTCTCCTCCTCCTCCTCTTCGTCGTCGCCTTCCTTCGTTCTTGACTTTCTACTGCCACAAACAGATTTCTTTGGCGCTCGGAAAGTAGCAACCGCTAATGTATTTTAAGACTTCGACGGCCTGCTGCTTTGAGCTCCTCAACACCCTCCTCTCTGCCTCACCCTCTTTCACCCGCTTGTCCTGCGCCCATTAATCTCCGTAGGGCAGCACTAGTCACGATCTATAACGACGACGGCGATGCAGTGTGAAGGTGAAACCATCATCATTAAATCTTCAAATTCATTGAGCATCTTCCGATCCAGACTTAAGACACATCTCTTTCAATTAACTTTTCCTCCAATAGTCCGTCTTACTCTCTCCCTCTGACTGATTTCTGGAATGACCTGGATCTCTTGCGGGTGGATTTTGAAGTACCATCGGTCGATACCTTTTGGTATTAGAAATGGTGCTATAAAAGTGCATAATTATTAATATTTATCATTGTTCATTTTATCAGTGGTTTTCGCAAAGGCTTGCTTACTAATGCTTAGCCTCCTAAACCACTTAAAATCACATTATTATTGTTGTTGTTGTTAAAGTCGACGTGAACTTGCAGTAGGGCATAGAGCCTCCTGGATTGATTTCACCGACGTGTTTGCAACTTTCCTCATTCACAATAAAGTTGTGCCATTCTACGCCCAGGTTCTGAGGCGTGTCTTGGGGGTCTGGAAAACCTGTATTAATGCTGTCTCATGCGCTCATTTTGCGTTGACGCCCGCGCTTCAATACAAGTAACGTTTAGTTATAGGCCTATATACAGTCATACAGAGAATGTAATTAACTGACATTAGTTTAGCTAAGAGATAGCCTATTCAATAGATGGCGTTAGGTAAATGTTCTATAGAAGGACGTTAGCAAAGGTAGTAAAAGCGGTCGTGGGGTTTGCGCGGAAACCGTTGAGAAATGTGAGGGGCTTTAGGCCGAAGAAAATACGTAAACGTGCGATGAATTCATTGGCAAGTTTTTTAAAACCCCAAAATGTTATTTTTAAAGTTTATATTGGATCTATACTTCTATATGACTAATTTATTCGAATATGACTGACTCTTAAGTACATATAACCCTGCATTGTATGTAATTACGAACGCCGCGAGAAATTGTGAACTAATGTTATTTCGGTATTGCATAGTTTGCGCACCGGTAGTTTACGCACCCGTTGTTTGCACACCAGTACAGGTGCTCAAATAATTGCTAAGGGGTCGTCCATAAATTACGTAACGAGAATTTGACACTATTGACCCCCTTTCCACCCCTGCGTAACGCGGCGTAACAAAAAGCCAGACCCCCTAATATGACGTAACAATGGGACAACCCCACTTTTTCGTCTTCCGAAAAGTCTTGTCAAGCAAACTAAAGGTCATTCATCCTTCTATTTTGTCCTTCACACATACTGACAAGCCAAAAAAGTCATCCTTGTATTGTTCCATCTCCAAATACCCTGACAAGCAAAAAAATGAAAAAAGGTTGTTGCTTAAAGATTTATTTTTGCGTTACGTCACAGTTATGGAATCATCTCCTTCCTCGTCACACTTGGTGACAAATTTCCTGACCCCTCCCTGGGCGCGTCACGTCATTTATGGACGACCCCTAAGCCAGAGACCAGCGGTCAAGCTATAAAGGAAAGGCTATAAAGGAATGCAAGGTATTTGTTCGCATTGTTTTTAACCGTTGAAACTTGGTGCGCATACTAATGTAAACCGTTATTTCTGCTGGCGACCAGCGGTCTGGGCGGCACCGATGATGTCCAACTTGTAAAGTGTTTTGAGACCATACCGATGTGTGTCAGTGCGCCGGTGATGGGAGTAAGAATGTCCAATATACAGCGAATAATATTCGATCTCGATTGAAGAAACGCGAGTGGAAAAATAATCGAGAAAAACTCAATTATTATCGATTGGCGTTTTCGCCCATCTGCTCCTAATTAATATGAGCGACGGAGAAACTTCAGTTATCACGTTTTTATTAGCCCTACATTTGAATTAACAGAGGACAAATTGTCAGAGACTCCGAGTGATATTTGAAAAGAAGGCTCTATATAAATGTACCGGTACATTGCATTGGAGATATCCACGGGTCCATTTTTAGAACCCAGCCCATCAAATCACCAACCCAGCCCATGCCGGTAACAGGGTTACTTGACCAAACCCACCGTAATACATTGCAATTTCTTAAACCATGACTTATTTTCTGACCCAACCCAGCCCACCATAAATATGGCGAAGTCTGACCCAACCCATGGACATCTCTGCATAACATCACATCGCAACACTTCATATTACACATGAACGTTAACATTATGCAGATGAAGGGTCGAAATAAGCCTTTCTAGAAGCAAATAATGCCAGTAACCGATAGCAGCAGTGAAATCGCCGTAAAATCTTATTTATGACTGTCCCAGTTATGCCTGGACAGCCCCGAACGAAGCAAGGCCAAAGATTCGCAAAATATGGAAGAAAACGGGGTCACGGCGAGACTAACGCGCATTTCACATGACGACGATCGTCTATAATGATTCCGCGTCTCACTGTGGCAGAGTTTCGTAACTTCAGGCATCAAAATCTGCTTGATTGTGGCTCGTTCAGCTGGATTCCGATGCCTAAACTCAGATCCGCATTCGGCGACAGAGGCACCAGGAACTTTGAATTGGAACTGCTGCTGCTGCTGTTGAGCGCAGAGCACCAAACCAAGTTCGAGTCTTTGGAAGAGAACTGCTTACAGTCTATTGTATCAGACGGAACAGCGATGAGACTATATAGGGTGTTGCAAGAAGTCAAACTGTCAAAGTCCTTCCGCGAGCTTCACGGGCTCATAAGGCGGCGCTGATCTCCGTTTCTATAGCCCTCAGCCAGGCGTCAATACCACGGATACGGGGCGAGTGCATCGCGTAGCGTACCTGTTTGACATATCACAGATATTTTGACCACTGCTCCTCATTTTACCACCGCGAAAAAGGCTGAGTCGACCTTTAGGGTTTCTGCGGGACTCGAACCCACGGCCTCCTGCTCCATCACCCAACGTTGTTGCCACCCTGCCAACTTCCCGCCCTGCTAACTTTACGCCCTACAAGAAGGCGACGTTAAAAAAGAAACGGAAGACTGTGAATACATTGTCAGTACTTAGCTATAACACTGCTTTTTCCGCCGGAATCCTTTTCTCGTGAAGTTTATGTTTTGAAAACATTTAATTGATTTTATAATTTGCTATGGCTTTCAAGTTTTAGCCGTCTTTATGAAGTTTATGTCGATGTGTAAAATCCGCGCCTAATGAAGTTTAAAGCTGCTGTTGTGCTGCTTTCAAAGGCGCTATAGAAATCCACTAGATTTTACTTTACTTTACTTTAAAGCTGCAACGAAGAGTGGCAAACAGATATTTTACACCCCCTAACACCATCACCCCAATCTGAGAGCAACACCCCTAATTATGATGCAACTAAGATGGTGTCGCTCGTCATAAGGAGAGGGAGTAGACCCCAGAATATATCAACACCCCATCCCCAAACTGATAATCCTAGAAATAACAGTGGTTCTCACACAGGTAGTCCTACTGAAACACTTTAAACCTTGTTATATTATATTAACCTTGGTTTCAAATAAATGGAATGCATAGAATAAATCAGACAGAGAGATGATTTCCGGCACTTTTTGTAGAAAATAGTACCAGTTATAAGTCTAAAGGATTTGATAACCAGAACCCGGATAGTGCTACATTATTTCAGCAGATGTTTCATATAAAATCTACTAAACAAAGAGTTAATGCTTTACCCGGATCTTTTTTAAAAATAAGACTACGCCCTTCGTGCTACATTTCCACTTACCAAATCCCTTTCCTCTTCCAATAAATTTGATTTCCTATTAGATGCACATCGCCAACACTCGTGCAGACATCGACGGTCACAGATGGTCACGTGTCGTCCCGACACACACACACACACACACACACACACGTGCCCTGCTGCAAATGCATATTCCGTCAAGATGAAGGGGAAAGAGAAGACATCGACTTAATCTGGTATTAAATGAACCCAACGACGACTACAGACGGAGAGCCAAAACGCGCAGCCCGCATGCAGCATGCGTCACCAGGGGGCTGGCGAGGAGGGGAAGGGGTGGGGGGGGGATGAATATCAAAATCTCGTATAGTCACGGTATGCAAAGGATTCTATCAGCATCTGTCTTTGTCTCTCCTTATCTCTCTCACTGGCAGACTTATCCTCTGTGCTAACCGGTCAGTTGAAATGGACCACCGAGAACAGGCCCCCGTAGGAAGTGGGGGTGCAGCTGCACTCCCTGAAAAAAATAAGGCTGTTTTTAATTTTTGGCTTGTGAGGATTTTTAAATGGAAGAAAGAAACGATGGCCTTTTTTGCTCGTCAGGATTTTTAAGAGGCAAACTTTTTTCTCCCTTGTCACGACTTATATCCTGAGAAAATCCGCACCCCTGTTGAAAATTCGTTCCAACGTGCCTGACCGAAAACGTATTTTTCTTATCAGGATCTACTGCGAAAAAATTTAACTTAAAAATTGCTTTAAAGTTGACCGATCGATCAATTAAAATCACTTTCTTATATTCAGTATTCACATAAGCAACATTTTGTTTTCCAGCATCCCATCATCCATAATCTTTATATGTACGCCATTCAAGTGTTTTCTGATTTCTCAAACAACAGAAATTAACAAGCAACGGAGTAAGTATATCACTATGAATGGATGAACTGACGGACAGACAGAGATGTAGGAAGAAAGAAAAGTTAAAGCAGCTTTTGACGCAGTTGAGTTGGTAAGATTTATTATGCATAAAAGTGCGTTGAATGTTCAATGATGCGTCGTCGTCGGTTGATATTCAGTGAGTCTGGAGCACTTAATCTTCCAAAGACAGTCACGAGTTCCCACTTTTCCTGTCTTGAAGCCGCTCTACTGCGGCTCAATGTCTCTTTTGAACCTATCATAACATTAACAGCAGAGATGTGTGTTTTCGATTTCCATCTCTTTAAAACGAGCAGACCTGTTCAATTAATTAAAGCATTATTGGTCTGTCGGGAAACTGGACGCAGATGAGAGCGACTGGATCTCACTGGCCAATTATCACTAAGTCTCCTCTCAACTTATTTATTGCACTCCGCAATAATTCTGGCTCTGCGTCGATCCGTCGTCTACGAAGACCGGAAGTAGGCCCCATAAAACATGAAGTGAAATGGGGAAAAATTGCATCGCTTTTAATTGGCCGTCGTCTTTTCTACAAGTATTTCAAAATCCTGAATTTATTTGCAAAATCGATTCGTATCTCAATTGTGTTTCAACAATCTCAGTTGTCGCTCTTCCATCAAAAGTGCGGCACACCTTGTTCATCAGTAAATGTTATCAACATTCCTTAAATAAAATAATTAGTTAATTAAACGAGCGAAGGCAACATTTATTTCCTTTGGTTTGCTTTACTACTGGAAAATGTCGATTCAATAGCAAAAAGTATACATATGTGCCTATAGTACATGCAAATGTGCATAGCGGCATGAATCACTGAGGACAGTCATAAACTAATACAAATATATGTTTCCCGACTGCCTTCTGGTGCACATAATCTTGAATTGCCGTCCCTTCTTATGCCTGCCGCCCGCCCCATCTACCCACTTTTCCCCATCCACCCACTTCCTAAGTACGCCACGATGTCTGATTTAGAACATTGTGCTTGTGTTTAGGCCTTGACTTGGCAATTCTCAGAAGACCAAACAGAGTGGTTTGATGATAGAGAGACAGTTCTTTGATGTTTGGACGACAGAATTCTTCTGTGCGCTCACCTCTCGGCCATTTCATCCGAAATATCTCAGAAATTTATAAAAATTGGCTTATTAAAATAATGGCTTCAATTTAAAGTACTGATGCAACATCTGCGAGAAAATGGTCTGGGAAGCATATTTAATATAATTTCCAAAATAATGAATGAATTTAAGATGATTGATTTTACCAACATGTCCTGAAATTTGTAAAATTATGGAGCCTATTTTAAAATTTTTTATGTCCTCGGTAGTCGTTCTCGAGGGATTTGTGATAACAATTGTACGGAGACAAAATATGGAAATTATGTGGCTAACTCTCGTCCGGTTTGAGGGGTGGGAAAGATTCTCATCGGAAGGCGATTGCGTTGTAGTGTGACTTGACAAACGCTGGAAAAGGAAACTGCTTTTCCTTTTGTCTCCGCATTGCTGAGCTATCGAGGGTTGTTATATATATATATATATATATATATATATATATATATATATATATATATATATATATATATATATAATATCAAGTGTTTATGACAGCGGAACGTATAGTATTTAACGTTCTCTTGCTTTGACGTATGATGTTGTAGTTGTTATTGAGTATCGCCCTCTCATTGAAATTAACACGAGTTCCTTTTCTCTCTCGACTCGCTCGCCACCCGCGCTAAACACAGACTCCTCGCGGTCAAAACCCGACTGCCCTATATCCAAATACTGCCCTCTAGCGGTCAAAAGCTATGCCCTCTAATGGTCATATATATATATATAATAAATTATAGTTGTTTATATATACAACGTAAATTAACTCTATCCTTAATTAACCCTCTGGGGTATATAAAACCTATCTGGAGCCTGTTTCGCCTTCACCCCACCTGTCTGTTTATGACAGTAGAACGTAGTAGTAGTAGATCAAATCAAGATCAAATCAATCAGATCAATACAGGCCTATAATAGTGCAGTAATTGGAGACCTAAAACACAGGTCTATAAAAAAATCGACATATGACAATGGAGACCATACGTAGCCAGCAGATATGAAAATAGGGAGACATGGAGTATGGCATTCTCCTCAAAAGTTTCTGACTTCTGAGTAGAGGATTTTAAGCGTAACTAGTGGCCGCATTGAGCTTCCGTAGCCACCTGTTGCTGGTTCTTGCAAGTGGCCTCGGCGCCGCAGTCGAACAGCGCGTGTGCTCAGATGTAACCGAAGACGTCGCTAGAACACTGTCCCTGTTTATTTATGACATAGTTTAAAAGTTCTTCCAATTTGAAGCGGACAGAACAGATGAGCCGTTGCGATGCCCGTCGCGTCAGTGATCATTAGCGTCGTATTATTAAGGGATAGACCGACTCTCAGCAACAAACATGAAGGGAACGAGCTGCTTAGTTCTTTTGATTCTTTTCGCGGCGGCAAACAGTAAGTCGTGTAGGCTACTAACAACATTTATTTTAAGCTTTGACGATTGAACTCAGAGTAATATATAGGAGGCTGGTAAAGGGTTCCTCCTTCTGTGGACTGATTCGACGTGAACCTTTTTAATTTCTCACAATAATATTAAGAACCACTTTTAAGTCTTTGAAAGAGGATATGGACTATGATGCAGTGCAATCGTTTGCTGTAAAACGCATGCGATGCTCCGTGCAATGAATTACACGACATTGGTCAGTTGTCACACGACACCAGCACCAGCCCTCGTACAGAGTATCTGATTGATTAAGGAGCTTTGCAGTTATACCTGGCTAGCAGTTAGACTAATATGACCTGCAATGCTGTGATTAAAATCAAAATTGTTGTTAGTCTGTAGTAAAACAAGATACAGACTAACGAATAATTATTTGTTAATCTGTATTTTGGATAACAGCGAATTCGCAGATGACTGCATGATCGATGGTGGTGAATTGATGCAGCAGTTAATGAAGGCATTAATGTCGATACATTTAGTAGTTTCCTTTGACCTTATGACCCTAGATCAAAATTATATTAGTCGGAGGAATGAAGTAAACGCCCGCATTTCACTTGAACTATAACGCTCGCTACAGTTGACTTGCTAAAAGTGCTACCAATTTCATTAAAGGATCTGATGGCTTCTGATTCGTGTAAAAGCAGGGCGGAAGATGGCAGAGTGGGTTACGCGCTGTAGCGGTAGACTAAGGGAGCGAGGTTCAAGCCCCGTTGGCGTCCCTAGTGGCTTTCACACAGGCAGTAATGCCTCCCAGCCAGTGATTCCCACAGTTCTTTTGCTGTTAAGTCAAGCCTACGAATCTTCTAATTTCTAGCTGTTTTAAAAGCTGCTGTCTACCCAAATACAAAGGTGTAATATCTGTTCTCTGTCTCTATGCCTTCAGCTCACAGAATGTGCTGTAACTATTCACTATATCTCGATTGAAGTGGCACCTCCTTAGAAATCAATATAACGTCAAAACATTTTATCCAAAATTTATAAAATTTTGCCCACGTTAAATATAATCTATTCTACACAGTTTGCGAGGTACTGTATTAATTTTGAAAAATTTTAACAGCGAAACGCAAGTTTCCCCGATGGTTTTATGATCAATTCGATCGCTCAGTGGACTCTCCTGCGGCAGATTGACGAAACATGCTTTGCAGAGAAGATGGGCGGCGGTGGTATAGACAACGGACGACCGAAAACATTGGAAGCGCTGCACAGCTTGTTCTTAGGCAAGATAATCCACATGGAAGTCATCATCGAAGTGTGCGTTAGGTTGCCAGAGAGATGAGCATCGACCTCAGTGCTCAGTGAACAGGATAGAAATCGCAAATGACGTAATGACGCCGTTGCTATGGTGATTTTCCCATTGTGGAAACTTGCGTTTTTCGGTTCAAATTTTGAAAAGTAATATCTCTTAAACTGCACTACTGCTTTTGTTGAACTTTTGCAAATTTTGTATATGGTAAAGGTAAAGGCATAGGTCCCGTGCTCGAGTCCGAGCGTTGGGTTCCGGCGCTTATCTCCGGTCTAGGCAATCAGCGACGTAGGTGGTATAATCCATCTGGGGTAGGTTGCCATTACTTTTCCCAGACCTACGTTTTACCTCGCAACTTAACGCTGCTCCTCATTTTACCACCGCCCTCTAGCGAGTAAGGCTGAGTCGACCTTATGGCTCCTGCGGGAATTGAACCCGCGACCTTCTGCTCCATTGTCCAGCGTTGTTACCACTCTTCTAACTTCCAGACCTTCAGAATCTCCAGTGGCAAATCTAGTCCTAAATGCAGTAATTAGGGAAAGAGCTGAGCACCCGAAATGAGTAACCGTGGAGAAAGATCACTGGATGACTAAAAAGCGACTCTGGCGACCAAAGTATGCGCTCTCTGACTTTTTGGTTTCTTCTTGCTGAAGGTTCGTTTTCATGACGGTTATAGCAGTGGCGTTACTCTTCTTATACTGACAATTTATGTAAACGTCGGAATTGCCTGTCTATTGCCGGACCATTGCAGTCTAACATGTTTAGGCTTATTTAGACTGAAGTTACACAGCACTTGGGTTTATGCATCATGATGTGACTTGTTTTAGAAGATTTTGTTTTTATTCTGTCCACGAGACGCAGTGATCGACTGATTTAGATCTCTTGTCATTACAGTTTCATGTGAGTCAGGAGGTGATGTTGGTCCTACAATCGACGCAGAGGACGCCAGTCTTTATCACGTAGTCCACAGTAACCTCAGCCTCAGATGCTTTGGAGCTTTTCCAGTCAAATGGAAATATCCGGAGACGAAATATGCAGTGAGTAGCGCTATGTCTGGATAAGTTCAGAACTTCCAGGGTCACGTGATAAACTAATTTTTATCTGTCGGGTCGTTCAGTGGAAGAGGCTCAGATCAGATTTCTAATTCAGTTGACTGATGGCACCTAAGTCAACGCCGGCGCTGTCACGTGACGATCCAGGGATGCCCCACGCTGTGAATTCGATTCCCTTATGCTTAGCAGCGTCGTTTGATTAAGGTGAAAGTTCTGGCAGAGTTTCATAATTGACCGGTTATTTCCTCGCAGATCCTGCTGCTATTGTTATGCGAGTTTTTGATCAATGATCGAATTTTCTTCCGTATACTACATAGCGACCTAACCCTGATGAAAATATGCCTTATATACAGTATATATAGTATATTTACTGTAGGCTATATAAGGCATATTTTTCTATATATATATATATATTCTATATTTTCTATACCATAGTTCTATGGTGAAATGTATATATATATATATATATATATATATATATACACCATATATATATATATATATATATATATATATCACACCATAGAACTATGCTACACGTAGAAAAAAATTAGTTAAAGAAATAACAGGGAAAACTGTTGACCGATCCCTATGTATAACTCAGCTCTGCAAAATGGCTCTTATATGATCATTGTCAGCACTGATAACCCCAAAGACCATTCATTATCCTTTGTTGTCTGCTGTCCTGACAAATAAAGTAGACGCAAGCACCGAATTAACTCTTATCACTCTCAGCTCAGCTGAGTTAACGAACCGTCGTTGCTAAGCGAGACGCGTCCGATGCTTCTAACTGCGTTGTGTTCGGAAAGTAATCGCAATTGCTGAATGCGTAGAAGACGACTGGCTGGGGATATTATGAGCGCCTATAGATTAGATGCATAGACTGCGCTGTTTATTGTCTTGTTCAGTGTTAATATTGTTCTTTCGGTCACAATACAATAATTATATCGACTGCACATAATCCAACTTTAGTTATCTGAAACAAGTATGTCAATAATGTTGTAGCAAGGTCAATTAAAGTCATCTTTATTTGAAAACCCTTTAAAATGTGTGCGTTGTAAGAGTTTGGCGATTGGCAGAGGGACGTGTATAGGTCGATTGGCATATAGCCTAGGACTTCGATGCGAAGTCAATGACCCCCTTCCATTTGCAGTCAGAAGCTGTTTATCATTATTTTTTACGGTCATCTTATTGGGACCGTTGCTCTAGCTTGTCAAGTCATTTTTATGGAGACATTTATGTGATACGTTGGTATTACAATCATCATTTTAAATTCCGCTATTAAAATCGCGACCTAAATTTTATGGTGCTGCCGTTGCAATTACGGCTTTAATGCAACTGCTGCGATCAGTTCAGAGTTTTGTTTCGCTACAAATAGGAGGAGTCGGTTGTCATCCATTTGCGGCGGCGGGGGCGGCGGCGGCGGCGGCGGCGTATAGCCTATACGTGTATTTTAGAGAGTTTCATGATTCGCATTCATCCGGCGTCTATTTTCTTTGTGTTTCAAACCCATAATTGTCTAGCGCATATTTATAAGGACTATTTACTGAGAATGATTTTAGGTGTAGCTGACTTCAGGATCTGAAGAATGAATTTACTTACTGCTTTTCGTCCAGTTGACTGCATGAGTGAGGGATTTTGTGAAGTTGACGTTGTCTCTTTTTGACGTTCCTAATTTATAATAAGATTTTAACGTCTATACTCTATATAGTGAATATCGCCGTTCGAACGATCTTTGGCGTCAAATGGTGTTATCATGTCACTCCTTTCCTAAGAGACAGACTGCACTGGTTGCGAGTCCCTGAACTATATAAGTCTATAAGAGATGTCTGATTACGTATACAGAGCACTAAATGATCACTCCTGTCCTGAATATCTGACATCACTGGTTCGGCGTCACACCACACCTGGCTGGCAGTCGGCAGCAGCTCCGCTCCAGTGCCATGGCCGGGTGTCTCTCTGATTACTCCACCTCCGTCGCAAACAAAGATGCTTGGAGAAAGATCGGTTACCCGAAGCAATCCAATCTACCTGGATCTACAACCTCGACCACCACGGACGGATTACGGACTATGGATTTACCTAGAATGAGCGCTCGTGAATTAGCTGGTGCACTGCGCCAAGCTTTTGGGCAGCGCTATAGAAATTTCGTGTTTAGTTACTTACTTACTTACTTATGGAACGCCCTTCCAGACTTTGTCACTAACTCGAAAACTGATGAAGATAAAGTTCATAAAGATAAAGTTCATAAAGAATCTAAAGACACACTTGTTCAATGCGTCGTTTGACTGCTAATCTCTTGATTTAGACTTAGGCGTTGTTATAGGGCTATATAAACTGTATAATAATAATAACGAATACTCTGCTAGCGAGTCCAAAGTAGACCTATATTCATATCTCTACTACCTCGTGTACAATGTGGACATATTTTATCTTGTCCATCATTCCAGTTGTGGTGAGCGTTTTTGATCAGCAATGATTGTAAGACTTTGGTCGCCAGTGGCGGTTCCACCATGTTGATGACTGGGGATACATCCCCCACCGGGGTTCCGGATGACCTTTTTCGCTTGTCAACCTATTTTCCGGCTAGTTTTTTTTAAAATTTAGTAAAAATACTGCGAATTACCTTCTTTTTTAGCTTGTCGACCTTTTTTGCAAGGTTTATTAACAGTTAGTGGGCAAACAATGACCTTTTTCATCCCCAACACCGACTTCCTAAAATTTTTCATCCCCCCACCAAGAATTCCTGGAACCGCCACTGTTGGTCGCCCCATAGAGAGATCGCCCACTTCACTTCCATAGAGTTCCGAAGTGTTTCTGCAGCCGAAAAGAAGTCAGGACAATGATAAATACCGGTATTGTTAGGAGTTTATTAATGCAATTCTATTAATAATTCTTTGCTCTAGTTTTGACCGTGTCGAAGATTTTCGACTATGATGTGTTGGGACCTCTATTGTTTTTACTATATGTCAATGACTTTGATGACGATATAATGTCAAAAATTGCTGATGACACATAAACTATGTGGACAGAGTGGTGTTGAAGAAGAGGTAAAAATTGATCGGCCCCGACAAATATATCCCGGGTCCAGGGTTTTCACAGCGTAGGTCCCCGGACCCCGGCACCTCCAACAAACCACTTTAACCACTGGTAATATCACATAAAGGGAGTCGAAGTCAAAATCAAATCACCAGCAATATGTTGATTTTAAAATCAAAATCGTAAACTTTTTGGCACTTAAATGATTTAAGATCTGCTATGAAGACATTCTACTGAAGGAGGCGATTCCTGTCGATACATTGAACACCCATTGATACTTTCTAATAATAATTGTATATCATTTTGTAACGATGCAGCTGTCGTTTAGCTAAATGGATCCTTGACAGCCATAAGATGTCTCGATGAGTGGCGGTGGAGTTAAGAGGCTTGGTGGCAGATGATTTTGGCTATGAAAGTCCTGAAGAGACATTGTTGACGATTATGGACAACACGTGTGTTGCACGCATCTTATCAGCTCCGCCGCAGTTGTCGTCGTCGTCTCCTGCGCCGGAGACACGTCACCCACCGCTTCAAGCACATCCTCCTCTGCTGATAAGCGCAAGAGCAAGCGATTCCTGTCTAGAATAATATTCGTTCCCACAAGGAGAGAGAGGAGAGAGAGAGAGAGAATGATTTTCCAGCCTTTACGTCGCCAACGCGTGTAGTCCATGGATAAGTGAAGACCTCGTGTCTCAACTTTAGACCCGCCTTAATCTCGATGCGGCTGCATAGGGGCTGTCCATTAATTACGTCAACAAAATAGGGAAGGGAGGGGTTTTAAAAAGTTTGGTAAATGTTGACAGGGGAGGTGGGTCAAGAGAAGTTGACGTCAACAATTTCATTTTTTACAAATGATAAAAATTAGGAAATTTCATGAAATACTATTTATTACAACGGAAAAAGACTTACAAGCGGAAAAGATCATCACCACCACTTCATGACACTTGACGAACAAAAGAGAGGGAAAGAGGCAATCACCGCAAAAATAATAACCTAAACTTTTAAGGGGGACCCGTCACTGAGCTTAGCGGAGGGTAAAAAGTTTTTGACATAATTATAGGGGATCACTGAAAGTTGACAGTTGTTGACAAGGGGATGGATGGGTCAAAAATTGCCCAAAAATTGTTGACGTATTTAATGGACAGTCCCATGGGGCCGCAACATTTAGGGGTCGTCATTTCCGTGTAACACAGAGGGCATTATCAATCAATCAATTGATTAATTATTATGATAACTATTACGATGATAATAGTGATCATGCACCTTTATAGCGCTAGTGTTTTGTGCAAAACATCAGTTACCGTACTCGCCATTTGCATCCTCCAAAGCCAATGCTGTTTTAACCTACGATTCTTTGCTTAATTAGACGCTTTATACATTCAAGGGATTTGGGATTTAGCATATCCTAATAGGCCAACTGTAATCTAGACCAGCGGTTCCCAACCCTTTTAAAAATCGTGCCCCTAGCAAGAATTTGAACTTCTAGCGTACCCCTAGGCCAGTGGTGTGCAGTGGAGACCGGTGGGGCGGTGGAGCCGGGCATCCACCAGATGGGGGATCTAAATGAGAGGCCGAGTATGGGCATGTGCTACACATATTGCAAATAATTTTAAGGAAAAAAGAATCAAGAAGTTTATGTTTGACCTGACAACTTTTTTGGTTTGTCAAAGCCTTTTTCACTTAACACTTAAAAGTTAAAACCTGCCGCCTCTTTTCCGGAAAATTCTGACTACGATTTTCCACCTTGAACAACTTGACCCCGCGCATCAACCAGCCTCTGTACGCCACTGCGCTGGCCCCTGGGCACTTACATCGCCCTCCGAGCCCTCGTTACGATTGTTCCGCTCACTCACGGACACAGTTTTCGACGTTTTCTGTTTATTTTATAGTTTAATAGGTTGACATAACGAGAACTTGTGACGATCTCTTTTTAATTATTTAATATTCGGGTTTTTTAGCATGATGGCCAGACTGGTGTTGCAGCCGACGCTACAATGCGTCTAAAACCTCTAAGCCATTTTGGTCTTATTTTCGTTTTCTTTCTGTCCACCGAAAGAAAGGTACATTTACTGTTCGCGATAGTGCCTGTCTTTATGTCATTAGGGGCTGTCCATTAATTATGTCAACAATATTTTGGGCAATTTTTGACCCCTCCCCCTTGTCAACAACTGTCAGCTTTCACTTAAACCGCCCCATAATTACGTCAAAAACTTTTGACCCCCCCCCAAGATCAATGACAGGTCCAAATAACAAGGTTATTATTTTTGTGGTGATGACCATTTTTCCCTTTTTTCTCATCGAGTGTCAAAATGTGGTGGTGATGACCTTTTTGCCATGCTTTTTTCTATTGTAGTAAGTAGTAGACTATTCCACGAAATTTCCTATTTTTTGATTATTTGTAAAAGTGAAATTGTTGACGTCAACTTCTCTTGACCCTCCCCTCCCCTGTCAACAACTGTCAAACTTTTTCAAACCCCCTACCCCTAAATTGTTGACGTAATTAATGGACAACCCCTTACCGGTATATATATACCCGTTTTCTTTTTTCTTTGCATTTTAAATTACTCTTGTTTTTCTTCGCGTGTCCTCTCGCATCAGCTCGCGTGGCCTACCCCTAGCCGCACTCGTACCACCGTTTGGGAACCGCTGATCTAGACAGTAAAAATCACGGTTTTCGCATGGAAGACATTGGAAGTGCAGTTATCTCTTAACCAATCCTATTTTTTAAAATTCGTGGGCGATCGATCTCCCATATCGCCATTGGAAGACGTCATTGGACTGGTGACAAGAGAATTTGCAAGAGGAATAATAGTATTTGAGTGACAAATGCCTGAAAGATGCTCGACTCTGTATCAGAGGCGTTGCGAGGGCATCCGGCGCCCGATCGGGGCGAAAACATACTCTGACGGCGCCCCATTCAACTTCCGAAAATTCGTGACGAGCAAAAAAGGTCGTCAATAATTTATTTTACTTCGGCACCCCCTCAATCTGCGACAAAAAACCTGAAGAGCAAAAAGGTCGTCACTTTTATGTATTTCACTATGAATCGAGTGATATTTACATTTTTTCTGATTTATTCTTTTCAAAACCCGATTTTTGCTTCTCCCACCTCGGCGCCCGGGGGCGACTGCCCCCTGCATCCTAGCTACGCCTCTGCTCCTTATTTGTGATAGTTCGGTTTTGGTATTTTCCTCAAGACGCTCTTTAAAATGTTGCTTTAGCTTAAACCAAAAACAAAAGTAAAGTTCACATTTAGATTTAACAGAAACAATTCTACGACCACTTTGTAAAAGTTAAAATTATTGTTTGCAATAATTGGTTCACTTCGATGAATTTTTAAAGGTGTATCAGACACAGTTGAAAACGAGAGCTCCTCGTCCTATCCGTATGAAAGCATCTTGTACATATCTCGATTATTGAGCAATGGTACTGGATACCACTCGTGCGTCTATGCCAATGAACTACTAAGGAGACAAGAAGCAAGAATTTATGTCTTCGTTGATGGTAAGGTACAAAGCTCACAGATAGTGGACTATATTGATGCTTAACTTTTTGAATTTTTGTGTTATAGAGAAATCAATAATTCTTATAGTAATGAGGGTTAGAAAGATTTAGAGATAATGACGATAATAGTAATGATGTTAATGAATTATGAAAATAATTTCCATCGAACACAATTTTGGCATCTGACACAGTATTTGTATTTTCTTCTGTAAATACTGAACAAAAGTAGTTATTTAAAAATTGTGCAGTTTCTACGTCCTCTGTTATTCCACATCATGAGATATCCAAGAGGAGACCGACTGTGTAATTTCATCTCAATTTTCTTTTACACTATTTGTAGGAACTGCTCTGTTATATATTTTTTGCCAACACCTTCAAAATTTGCAACAGCCACCTTGTTAGTAACTGCTGACGCTTTTCTTTTCTGGATTTACTGATCCTCCAGAAACTTGAGTCTGTGCTGATTCTGCTCATTTCCTTTACTTGACAATCTGAGTTTACTTAGTTTCCTCATTGCTTTGTTTTTCGCCCTTCTTTTTCGTTGCACTTCTCTTGTTAGCGAAGGAAGTTTATTATTAATTTTCTTCTGTTTGAAAAAGTGAAAAGCCTGACTCTTCAGTTACAGAAATATGTGTGAATAGTGTGATTAAAATCTGGAAGTCTCTTTCTTTGTCTATGAGATCTTTTAGTGAACTGAAAACTGTAAGATCTTGACTTAAAGCGCATCTCTTACAGCATCCTCCAGTCTGTCTTGCTGCTTTTCACTCTGACTGATCTCAGGGACTCACCAGGTCTATTGCTGATGGCTTCGGAGTACCATCGACTGGTGCTTTTGAGTATTACAAATGGTGTCAATAATAATAATAAATTATTAATTTTGACTTGATGTTATTTGTTTCCTAGATGGCTCAGATTTGTTTGTGAATGCGAGGGATATTAATTTCTACTCTGTAATTGGCGAATTATCCTTCACAATTCCCTGTCGTCTCACTCATCCTAACGCCACAGTAAGACTGCTGAAGGGCCTTAGAGTAATGAGCAGAGACGTCGCTCTCGGTCCAAATCTAATATACGATCCGAAAACTGGTTTCACAATTTTATCAGTAACGGAATTCTACCACGGATGGTTTACATGCAAAGCAGAACTGAGAAATCGAACATCAGTTAAATTGTTACATCTTCGATACCTGGGTAAATTTTTTTTGACAGAGAAGTCTTAAAAGAATGTTAACTTAAAATTGTCACTATGCAAAATATTTACGTAAAGGGCAGAATCAGAAATCAATTTACAAAGACGTATTTTGATAAATTTTGTGATGCAGTTTGCTGACTTGCTTTAATATTTCGAATGAGTCGATAAATTATTCAAATGGTGGTTATGCATAGAATGCAGTTATGCTGTTGTAGATATTTTCTTAACTTTTTATTTGGTTTCTAAATTCAACATAATTGGTCAAATTTTGAACCATTTAGAATTAAACGTTCTTTATTTCTAAAAATTGATTTCTCTTATTTTGCAGCACCCTCTGTACCTAGCCCAGAAGTCTCTTTGACAGCCAATCAAACTCAAGCACTCGCTGGAGAAACCATAGAACTGAAGTGCAGAGTTCTGATTCAACTTGGAATAACGGTCCACTTGGCATGGCTTTGCAACCCAGACTTTTCAGTACTTACTTTGTTTTGTCTATTTAAGAGCCTAGAGATATACACAGATGAGCCAAGACATTTGGTGTTACGAAATAAAATCTGCAGAAACTCCAGAGAATATAAAATGCCAGGCTTGAACCCTTTAGTCCAGTTAGATTGGACTACATTGGCTCCCTTTTAACCCTTTAACGCCGCGCCCGCCCATACCCGTCCTGCCTCCGTACTACGAGGCTGCCCAAACGCCTTTGACGTTAACATGATTTTCAAAGGTCTTAAATACGCAGAAGTCTATTTTTGTTATGTCCGTGGACTAGATATTAGTTGGTCGGATGATTAACAATCAATTCTAATTAAAATAAAAGCCAAAAATTAATATATTAGCGAATTACAGTAGTTATTTAAACGGTATTAACCTCGGCGTTATATGATTTTAAAGGTCTTAAATACGCAGAACTCTATATTTCTCAAGTCTGTGGACCAGATATTAATGGGTCAGACGATTGTAAACCAATCCTGAGTCAGATAAGACAAAAAATATCGGCGAATTACAGCTAGCATTTGAAAGACTTTTAATTTATGAAAGTAGGTCACGGCGATATAAACAGTCGCGGTGTGAAGCGAATATTTATCTGTTTTCTCCAAAATTGCGAAAAGACTGCGTTCGGAAAACATTCTCGCAGCTCTCGATAATGTTAATAGTTACTTTACACGCAGTTTGAACAAGTACGAACCATCTTTTCAATCGTCTGACCTGTTTTTTATAAGAGGATGTTACGAACTTACGGCTGCCGGCGAAGATCAAGAGGGGGCATTGATTTGGAGCCCTATATCTACGCCAAATTTACAGAGTAAGAATCCATTTGGGTTTGCAGCCAAATTATCCAGATAGGAATCTACAAACAGGGCCGCCGAGAGAATTTACGGCCCCGGTGCCAAAAATAGACCTAGTCACGGTCCTCTGACCTGACCTGACAAGTGTGTGGAAAAGTTGATGACCTTCTTTTGCTTGTCGGTCTTTTTCAAAGCAGAATTCCTGGTCCTCGTTACAATTGCAGGTGTGAAAAAGTGTTGATGACCTTTTTTGCTTGTCGGTATTTTTATGGCATTAATTACTTAACATCATCAGTCCGGGCCCCTAAGCAGACATTCGCCGGGGTCCCTGTCAGAGCTCAAGACGAATATGACCTTTTTTCCGTTGTCAGAGTCTTTTTCAGGGTTCAGACTATTGTTAATACATCATCATCACCGGACTCTGGTCCCTTTGAACTCCATGGGCCCCGGAACAATGTACCGGCTTCACCCCCTCTCCTCAGGCCTCCCTACAAACTTTGTTTTTTATGACATGAACTATTTTGCCGATGTATCTCTATGTTGCACTCCTATACTGCATTTTAACAGGATGCCTTTATTCAAATATAGTATTATGAAATTTATTAACTAAATGACTTTATTCTCTACTTGTGAAAGTCACTGTATATTTCTCTTATAGTTTTCTCTTACCTTTTGTAGTCATTAGGCAGTTGGAACAAAAACACTTCGTTAATCAAGAAGTCAAGCGACAAATTTGGGTGGGAGGAGATAACGATGGAGCAAAATGTTCGGGTTAACGGATCGGGTGACACACTGTTCTGCTGTTTGTCTCATGGTCAGAATTCAGGAACTGTTGTTCGAGCTGTGAATATAACTGTCTATGGTGAGCCTTTTGCTTTTATTAGCTGAAGTAATCAAATGACTTGCTTGGTTTGCACTTGTTAATGACAGATATGAACTCGTGAAGTTTGCATTATCTTGAGTCTTGCTGTTTCAGTTATTCTGGAAATATGTTTAAGCATCACTGATTTCTCTGTTGTTTTAAGAAAATTCATTCATCAGCCTGGTTGCTGTAAGTGAAACAGTGGTCGTGAACGAATCAACACATAACGCCACACTAGCCGCGAAGCTTCGCGCCTACCCTGAACCAAAGCTGAGTTGGTTCAAAGATGGTGTGAAAGTCGGAGAAAGCAACACAAGGCAGGAACAGCACTGATCCATATCAGGAGATAGTTCAGAATCAAACTGCCATACGTTTTATATATTTGATTAGATATCCATATTTATAGGAGATCATGGAAAAGTGTATTGTTGTTAGTTAAAACCTCGTCGTCTGATTCCTCATTAAGAACTTTTTTCTTGTCATTTCATGTTAAACAGAGAACTGATCATCCTTCAACCAAAGGCTGCAGATGCTGGTCGCTACACCTTGGCTGCTTCAAACAGAGATGCGAATGAAACAGTTGGCATCATTTTGATTGTCCAAGGTAGGTAGTGTCATTGCCTGG
Source organism: Metaphire vulgaris (assembly GCA_018105865.1). NCBI lineage: Eukaryota > Metazoa > Annelida > Clitellata > Crassiclitellata > Megascolecidae > Metaphire > Metaphire vulgaris. The sequence goes on along the minus strand of CM030843.1, from coordinate 98,760 downwards.
CGGTTAATTTGCTGCTTGGTTCCAGTCTTTCTTTTTGATAATAATTCCAACTTAATGGAGTTTTTTACAATTTTCACATTACCGGTAATTTGTAGTTGTACATCTGATGCATAATAATGGAACAGCATTTTAATACCGTTTAGCACCAAAGTTTTATGAGCAAAATTATGAATAGCATTAAATATATACAGGGTGGCACAATAAATAAAATAACTGGACTATATTAAATGCAAACATAAATGTGACTAGCCCAGTTATTTTGCGCCACCCTGTACATTGGCTCAGGCTCCATTGTTCCATTGAAAATTGAAGAATATTAGTTATTCAATTCTTTCTAATCTGCTTAGCAATGAATTGAATGACGGTCTTTTTAAAAACAGCTACAGATGCAATGGCCATTTTCGACATTGTGCTGTGATTAACTGATTATGTAGAGCAGTTTATATATTCTTATAAGTTTTGATTGTTTGCCTGTTCTGAAATCTACTCAAATGAGCAATTATTATCTGTATATGTCCTTTCTCTGTAGTGAAGCCAACTGTGCAAATTCTCAGCACACAAGACTTCTATTCCTATGGCAGAGTGTACACCCTATCATGTCGTGTGTCTGGAGTCCCGTCACCAGAGGTCAGCTGGATGTGGCAGCCGTGTGCCGTGGATGCATGCTCCGCTGTGACAAATGAATCAGAGCCAGGACAGCTCTTAATGACAGTAGCTGACGTAGGTTCAATCAGTCATTTAATCAATCAATCTTCAGTCATTCATTCATTGTAGTCAATCATTCATAGTAGTTGGCTCTGGCTAATGAGAGCAAGCAGTTACTGGAGATTAGTTTTAAATTGAGACCTGAAAACAATGGGACGTTTAGCCAAGTGAAAATGTGCCAGGCGATAATTTCTCAGCCAAATTCCAGTAAAAGAGACGTCATCAATTCATGATTTTGATACAGATTTTTAATTTGTAAAATTGCAGCCAACTGATGTTGTTAATCTGTCTGTCTTGGCCAACCATTCTGGATTTTACCATTGCATGGCAGAGAATGCTGCTGGCAGAAGCAGGGCAGACACCAGATTCTTTGTGACTGGTTTGTATGCACACATACTAACATAATCTTAGCTTTTTAAGATTTGAAAAGATGTGATAATCTATTTAATAATTCTCTGTAATTTTGTGACTTAAAATTTTGTTTCCACAGTAGCTATTCCATAATATCATTCCATCATTTCTATTTTTTAATGTAGGTTAATTTGCATTGTTGACCATATTGATGTAATTAGAACTGTTGGAATTATAGTCTGTATTTTTGCTTAGTTGATTTGGAACCTTCTTTTGTTTGATGCCTGCATTGCAGATTTCTATGACACATTTTGGTATAATTGCAAATGATGATGGCATGGAAAGTTATATTGCTGGTGATCGTGTGAGTGTCACTTGTAAAGCCAACAGAAATTTGTTCAATGGATCTACACTTGGTTGGGTCCGTGGTGCTAGCTTGAAATCTCTTGTCAACCAAAGTTCCACAACGTTTTCATTGTCTCAGTAAGATTTGAAATGTCCTTTATGGCCATTCCTTTATGGATAAGATTTTAAAATTTATGTATTGGGGATTTTCCATCCATCACTGCTTGCACAACCTGGACCCTCATTCAAATTGACCACAATCTTAAGTTAAGTATTGCAAATAATTTTACAAAATAAAACAATGGTGTGTTACTTTATTTATGCTGATATAATTCTAGCTTATAATTGGATATATTTTGCAACTGCAACAATGCAGCCTTCCCTCAAACGCTGGTAAATGGTTGTTGACGTTTGTTGCAGGATACAGGTATTATTGAAACTCTTTGACATGGTATGAGTTGCACTATATGTTGACACGACGTAATTCATATTTCAGGAATGAATATTCCTTTTCAAACACACTGACATTTTCCAGTGTGCTCTTGTTCGATGAAGGAGTCTATCACTGCCAATGCCAGAGCGTCGTTGATGGTGACTTCCTTTCTGCTAACTGGACTCTCTCTATCAGATGTAGGGCTTTCTGCTTACAAAGTAACCAGGGAATTTTTATTTCCTAAAACGAATAAAAACATTTTCATTCATTGTGATAAATTTTAAAATTATTTATGTAATTTTTTGAGCCATCAAATTTAGTGACAGTGATATAATGTTTACTGGAGCCATGTGTGAGAAGCTCGCTTGTGAATCTCGTGCTGCCTTGACTTGTAGAAGATCCTAATGCCTTTTCTAAGAATATGTATCTTACCTTCCATAAGTCATAATGTGGCCACAATTAGCTTTTGGCTTTAATAAAACTTTCTTCACAGTCTTATTTACATTTATTATCTTTTAAAATTACCAATTCAAACACTAAAATATTTATCCATTTTCAATTTTATATATATATATATATATATATATATATATATATATATATATATATATATAAGATGTCAAAATAGACACGTGTAATATTTTCCAATCCAAAATTTCCTGTGTATTTGTCTTTGACGTAGGCCTACTACCATAGGACATGTTTTATGTATTCACAAGATGCTTGAAACCCATCTGTACTTGACATAAGTCACTACCATAGTCGTGGACGATAAGTAATAATAAGGGGGAAGTCATAAGGGGAAATCTGTTGCTTTGACATATAATAAAGATCTAGAATTCTTTTGATAGTTTAATTGATGGTATAAATATGCCATTCTATTAAGAGTAACTTTTCTCTTTTTTGTTTGAATTTCAGCGATTTTGAAGCCTCAGATAAGCGAACCGCTGCACGGAGCAGTTCAGATGTATTTTGCTAACACAAATCACACTCTGCATTGTATTGCAACTGGACGACCATTTCCTAGGATTAACTGGTTGAAAGATGGTCAAATCATTAACTCATCTCAAGATTTTGACGATCGTTCCCTGGATCAGGCTCAGTCTACTTCGTATGTAAAAGTGACTGTCTTCATATTCCTTCAGACAGAGACTCATTTTCTAAGCAGTCATTTTTATAAAGTGAGTCTCTGATCTTTGCATTCCTTTATCTCAAGTCTGAAAGACTTAACAATTTTAGCACTTAATGCATGTGTGTTTTGGAAAACAACCACTTAGCTTAGAACAATTTTGATGTGAATTTGTATTCTTTGTCATTTTAGCTTAGTGCTTTCTGATATGACTGAACTGATGGTGGCAATTACACCTGTGAGGCAGTCAACCGTGGAGGATCTGTAGAGCATACCATCACCATTCTTGTTTTGAGTACGATGTTTGCATTGTTTATAGAGCTGCAAATATTTTCATTTTACAGTAAATGGATTTAGAAAATTTCGTACTCATTTGATGGCATTATTAAAGCCAGAAAATTAGAACAGAGAAATATGAAGAGTGAAAGTAAATGTTAAGTCAACTTTTGGGCACTTTTTATTTAGAGCCCATTATAACAGCGGAACATGTTTTTACTAATCCAATGTATTTTGTCTTATTTTATTTACTTTATCAGATAACTCTAGTCCACAGTTTACAGACATTGGACAGGATCAAGTTCTTTTTCAGAAATTGGCTGAAATTGTCAAACTCATTGCATCAGCAGTTTCTATTCTGATTGTCATCTGCATATTGGCAATAGGCCTGTTCAACTTATTCAGGAAAGTAAGAGCTATTTCTGTTTATCCTGGTCTCATTTTCTTAGGCTGACGTTTTTTTTATAGAAGAATTGCATCAACAGATGAACTTACCATAATAGGAAAGAAGAATTCTGGGTCTACACTTGTAAATACTGATAACATGTTTTGAGGGTTTAGTGGACCAAAGCCTTTATCACATTTCAAGATTTAATTGATCCTGCTCTCTGTTGTTTAGTTAACACAAGTGCACAAGCACAAGGAAATTCAAGTGTCAGTGGAAAGCTGTATAGCACCGACAATAAACGACAGTTAATTTTCCATTTAAGGATATTATGGATCTGGAAGAGAATAGTGTTAGTGTTGTGATGTACTGGTTGCATGTGCAGATACAGTTATTAAATGTTTACCTAAATTGATTCTTCAGAAAAAGTCTCGGAAGTTTCACAACTTCAATCAACTTCTTACAGAAGTTAATGCCGAGTATAATTTACAATTATCGACAGACGCTCAGGCTGAAATCCTTTCATACGAGTCTGAAAAGTGGGAATTTCCTAAGGAGCATCTGAAGTTTGGTATGGTATCTTTTAGGCTTACTTTTAAGAACTTCACATGAGTTTAAGCAAACCCTTAAATGGAGTAATATGAAAACTGAAAGAATATATTTAGTTAAATCATATGCACTTTTATTTAGTGATCATTAGAGCAGATAATCATTAATTGAGTTGAAATATTTTTTGTGTATTGGGGTTTTGGTCTTGTCAAAATGAGAGGCTATGTACTGCACTTCCACCAACCCACTGACCTCTTTACCTGAATCAAAGAAATTCTTGTTTTAACAAAATTTAGATTCCTCCATCTATTACTGCCACAGAATTAAAATTTGCTATTGTTCTGATGAATCCCTCGGATATTGTCTTTTATGCAGACGCTTTGATTGGAAATGGAGCATTTGGAAGCGTCTATCGTGCTGTTGCATATGGCCTGCATCAGACGGACTCTACAATTGTTGCAGTAAAAACAACTAAAGGTTTGATAGTTGATACTTATGATCCATCAATGTCTCACTGTTATCCCAGTTGCAATATTGACATACTCGGCTATTCCCTGCATATGAATCTGAGACTTGACCACTTTCATCAGCTTTGCACACTAAATTCCATTTTTAATTGAAATTTTGACTATTTAAGCCATCATTGCCTTCATGGCCTAAATATTTCCAACCTTGAATAGGGGTATTTTGACTGAGGATTCTTAACTTTTGGCTTTCAGTATTTCACTTTATTATTTTTATCTGCAGAAACTGTGCAGTTTGTAATTCTGTAAAGTTGTATCTTTGTTTTGCTGATGTTTGCTTTGAGATTACGGTAAACTGTGTCCACATGTACATAATTTATTAGTGATTTAATAATAATAATAATAATAATAATAATAACAAGGTTTAAAGTGGTTCAGGAGTGTTTGCCCTGTGTGGGAACCACTGTTGTACCCTTCCAATCTAGTATCTTATAATTCTATAAATCCTGTATCTAAAAAGCCTACACAATCCATTGTTTATTTTGTACTTCGCATCTGGAACCCGACAGCATACACCTCATGGTATATTTTCTTTTTTGCATTTAATTTCACACCAAATATATATCCCTAAAATTGGATGTCTTGAATATCTCTTCTTTCCATTGCATTCAGTTCCTCTCTGAAATACAGTTTTACTCCACCAGCTCCATTACCTCTGGCACACTGGTTTCCCTGTCTTTTCTCAACATTACATATCCTTGATAACAAAGACACGTTTACAGGACACTAATAACAGTTGTTCTCACTTGGGGTTTGATTGTCTGTGGATGTTTTCTTTGTCTATATGATCATTACTGCATAGCCAGGGTTCCAGAATAGATAGATATATAAATACAAATAAGAGGTTTATAGTGGTTCAGTAGGATCTGTTCTGTGTAAGAACCATAGCTATCAATAGAGTGTAGCAAAGTGCCCACTGAATGACATGTATAGATCCAACTAGGAGGCTTGAGGGAGCATTATAAGCATCCAAAAGGGGTCCCCCAACTGAAAAAATAGGATGATAGATTCAAATCTGGAGTTTTAGACCATATTTTCAGACTATATAACATCATCAACAATCGCTGTACACCTCCAACTGATATATTTTCTCACAGGTTTTGCACGAATCTTACGACCAGCCTGGGCCCGAATGGGAGGGAAGGCAGCTCTTGTGCACCCTCTTGTCCATGCAAATGATAATCTGGTGATAAATTTGCATGCTTTCAGATGATGGCAATTATGATCAGTTGAAGGCATTATCTTCAGAACTCTTGGTTCTCACTCATCTCGGATCACACATTAACATCCTCAACGTTCTTGGTGCTATTACCAATGAAGTGTATATGGGTACTTTGAATTTAAATTAATTCACTCAATTGATTAATGCTGTTTCTTAATTCAATTCTGTTTTGCTACACAATTCATGTGTTAACTCTTTTGTTTTGATAACTTTTTCAATTGAAATGATGTTTTTGGAAGAGAAAAGCGCTCTCGTGTTTATCTTACTTTAGAGTAGAAAATAATTAAACTATACAATATTGAAAATGGACAATGTTGAAAATGTACCATTTTGTTCTTTAAAGGGCGTCTCTACATTATTGTGGAGTACTGCCACTATGGCAATCTACGAAATCACTTACTCAATAATCGTCAGTATTATGTCAATGATTTTGGAAGCTTCATTCAAGAAGGAGGCTGGAGAAAAAGTGAGCCAGTGGAAAGCGGACAAATTCCACTTAACCAGTTATCTACTAAGAATCTAATTTGCTTTGCTTTCCAAGTGGCTCGTGGCATGGCTTACCTTGAGTCAAGAAAGGTGAAATGCTAACACAGTATTTCTAAGGTCTTGTAGCATAATATTTTTGTTTCCATAATGCAGCCTAATTTTTTTCCTTATCTCTTTTTTACTGTCTAGGTTTTGTTTTATCTTGGTGTTGTTGATTGTTACTCATTTATTACAGAATTCCATGTCTATCTCAATTCCTAAGAAGCACACTAGTGTTTTATCTGCAAACATTAAGGGTTTATGCACTATTCATATGTTATTTGTTCCAAGTTTGCATTATTGAAACAAAATATTAAAAATTAATTATTGTTTTGTTTGAAGTACATTCATCGTGACCTTGCAGCCAGAAATATTCTCCTGGCCGAGGACAATGTAGTGAAAATTTGTGATTTTGGTTTGGCAAAGGATTGTTACATGAATGGAAATTATAAAAAGAGTTCAAAAGTATGATTTTAATTGTATTTTAAATTTTCTGCTTCATTATTCTGTTGTTAACATATTTTAGTGTCTTGTTAATTTTTTCAATGCTCTTTAATGAACACAGATGGTAAAGGCTTATTCTTAAGCACTTTGTTGTCTCAGAAGTCAGTTTCATGTTGTTTGGCAGCTGGTGATCTGGAAGGCATTCCCGTGGTGTTGTGAACTAATGGAAAGAAAGATTGCTCGAAGACTTGAAGAGAAATTACTTCAAACTAGAAAGGATACTTAGATAGATAGATAGATACTGAAATTGCAGGCGCTATTTTTACAAATGCGCCGCTATTGCGAGTCAAATGTCAGATTGAAAAAAGTGGGTCTTAAGCCTATTCAAAAAGACGGCACGAGAGACAGGTTGATCCCATAATGTCCTAGGAAGGGAGTTCCAACTCCTAGGACCAGATACCCTGAAAGCCCTATCTCCAATTCTCCTGCGAGTTCTGTTGACGATCAGTAAGTGATCATCTTATCAAATTATCAAATTGAAGTGAGATGAAGAACATATGTCTTCAGAGTCTCACCGACCGGCAAAGGAATGGACAAAGCTTGGAAGATAGCTTCAGAACAGAGGCAACTTAGGATTAGGGTTAGCCATAGAGCAGTCTATGCAGTGTAGTTGATGCGCCAGACCAGTCAGGTAATTCCAAAACTCATGACCACTCACTGGAAAATGGCTAGAGACCTGGTATCTAATGGGGAAATACTCATATTTAGGTAATTTGATCAGTCGTGTTATTAGGATAGCTGGCCTGACTTTAAACACTGTATCTTGTTTTGTTATAGTTCAAGGTCAAAGACTAACAGTTAGTTCACTGGGAGTTTGTTTCAGATGGACAAATTATATAGAAAAGTACGAGTATGTGATGCAGTGATGGTGGGAGTTAATTTCAGTGTTCATCCTGTGAAAATGCTAATAAGTTATGCTAGTAAGTAAGTAAAATCTCGCAAATTTTTATAGAGCTTTCGAAAGCAGGTACAACTTATTCATAGGTGCATAATTAGATAAATTATAAATATATATTTCAAAGTTGCTGATCATGCCTTAATGTGTTCAGCAAATTATTTGCACCGATTTATCGGTTATTACATTTTAGACACCAGTTCCAGTAAAATGGATGGCGCTCGAGTCACTCACTCATCAGATCTATACTTCAAAGTCTGATGTGTAAGTACCGGTATTTTGCAAAATGTAAGCACTGCTCATCGTGTATGCTGTTTTTTAACAATATTTGTACCAAATAATTAATCTGATTATCTCCGGAATAGGTCCGCACATGGGCCAACATTTCTATATATGAGCCTTTGAGCCCTTGTGGGCTTTGAGCCCTCATGGGGACATATGGACTCCCTATACATAGAAATGAAAATAAAATTCTTTGAATAATTTAATTTGCTGCACAGTAAATGCCGCATATTCCATGATCCAGTTCTATTATATCTCTTAGATTTCCTTTGCAAACCAGTTCTTTTCTTTTTTACATGTTCGAAATCTGTTAATCTCATCATAATCTGAACCCATATCACTAAGTTATACAGTTGTGTCTGCTATATGTAAGTTTGCAAGACAGGTCATCATTGTATTGAGCATGCTCTTGATTTTGTTTCTCAAAAAGATATTAAAAGCATAGGAGTTTGTATTTATACAAATTCCCATAAAATTGCTTTTTTACTATCAATGTCTCAGTAAAATATCTCTAAGGGCTGACTGCTTAAGTAGAGCAGTTAAGTCGCTTTGTACATTTTCAAGTCTCTATGTACCAGTATAATAATAATCGTTTTTTAGTTTTCCTGATGATAGGTTTTATTTTTATTTGCATTTGTCTGCTGTGCATACCACTTGTATATATATATATATATATATATATATATATATATATATATATATATATATATATATATATAAATTATTTGACCACTAATGACTGTTGATTCAGAGATAAAATGCGGAAATGTAGGGTCTAGTTATCTTACATTGTCTTTGGATTCTGCTAACTACTTCTGTGCTTCACATGTGCATCTGAGAATTGCATTGATAAAAGACCGAATGATAATAACACGAATTAGATTTATGCTCAAGTTTGAGGGTGTCACACAATTTTTTTAAAGGAACATCAGTTACTTATGTGTAGACTGTTCTTCTATTTCTTTATAGTTAATTATTTTTAATCATTCTGAGTAAATATCTTTTCACTTCTAGATGGTCTTACGGCATTCTCTTATGGGAATTGTTTACACTTGGTGAGTCAACACATTTTCATATTTTAGGTCTGGTAAAGACATCTGTTTGGTCTGGCATGGCCACCATAGAATGTTCCTTGGCTTTTTAAGCTGAATTGTTTGTCTTTTCTGACTGGCTTTTTGACGTGTCAAACTGTGCAAGATTTATAAAATAGATTCCCTTTAGAAATATCTTTTCACCAGAAAGTATTCTGTTCGAGGTGTTCTGAGAAAGCATTTCTGACTTGTTTTTACAATGTGAGTGCCTTGAAGAACAGATACAATCTGAAAAACTCAGAGAAGTGGTTGCACTTGTGGTCTCTGAATGATGGGATAGGTAATTTGAATGTTATAACTGTGTTGGAACAAAAAATTTGGTGGTAAGAAATGAATTACAGTTTATTGATTAAGATTTTTGCCTTGCAATAATCATTAGATACAATTTATATTTTTTAATCAGGATAATTTTATGCAAAAATTAATCTACTCATATTTTATTTTACTTCAGGTGGAAATCCCTATCCTACACTTGAATTGGATGAAAGCTTTATCTTGAAACTTAAAGAAGGTTATCGTTTGGAAAAACCTCCTTTAGCAGATGACAAACTGTAAGTTCCATATTTTAGCATAGATTATGTGCTTGCTGTTCACTATAGGGCCTAATATTACATCTAATCAAAATGCAACTGGTAGTTTTGACGTTTGAAGGTATAAATTGTAACTGACAAAAAGGAATAACTATGATTCAATTGCAGCTATTCATGCATGCTGCAGTGCTGGAATGCATTTCCAGTGAATCGGCCAACTTTTGAATGTCTGGTTGAGTACATTGGTGAACTTTTGGAAGCCAGCGTAAGACAGGTGATGGATAATGACTTTTCAGTCTAATATTTGATTACTTTGGTTCAATGTATTCTGTCTGTATAACACAAAGTTTCCAAGTCTTACTCCTGTTGAAAGTTAAGAATAATGTACTCTGAAAATTGCTGCTTTGGGGCTGTCCATTAATTACATCAACAATTTAGGGGGGTTTGAAAAAGTTTGACAGTTGTTGACAGGGAGGTCAAGAGAAGTTGATGTCAACAATTTAACTTTTTATAAATAATCAAAAATAGGAAATTTTGTGGAATACTACTTATTACAATGGAAAAAAGCATGACAAAAAACGTCAGCACCACCACATTTTGACACTTGATGAGCAAAAAATGGTAAATATGGTCACTGCAAAAATAATAACCTTGTTATTGGGACCTGTCATTGATCTTGGGGGGGGGAAAGTTTTGACATAAATATAGTGGGGGTAACTGAAAGTTGACAGTTGTTGACAGGGGGGGTCAAAAATTGCCCAAAAATTGTTGACATCAATAATGGACAGCCTCTTTACATAAAATCATTAGATAGGTATGAATTCAAAATTATATTTTTAAAATGTAAAATGGCATCGTAGTAGTAGTAGTAGACTTCTTTAGCACCATTGTAGTAGTACATCTGCACCAGTCGATGGTTGACAGTCATTGTCCGTGAATCGAGGTTGTAATCCAAAGGTCAGTCCAAAATATGCAGTCAGGAATAGATGTGTTTTAAGTCTAGACCTGAGGGGTAGTAAGACAATCAATAACCTGTACCGGCAGAGAATTCCAAAGTCTGGGTCCAGTAACAGAAAAAGCACGGAGGAGGAGTTTGTTTTTATTCATCCAAGTGTGAACAGAAGCCAGAATGCTTGACAGACGTTCCAGGGAAATGGTTGGTCGAAACTCAGGAAAATTTGGGTATATGAATTTTTGCAAAATTATGATTTTAAAAAATGTTTCTAATTCTGACATGCAGTTCTTGACATCAGATTGCATACGATTTTGAAGATAAGACTTGAACCATCAGCTATACTCGGTAACGCAAGACTTTAATATAGAGGAATATAAGGACAAGGTGATGACTCTGTAAAATAGTATTAGTATTACTGAAATTAAGTTCTTAATAAAGTTTTACTTTATCTGTAGCATTACATTGATCTAAAGACACCAAAGAAAGAAGACTGCATCGATTATTTGTGCATCAATGCACCGTCAGGACTTCTTGAAGATTTGAATGAAAAGCCACATACAACCAATGTCCAATATGAGCATTCAGCCAAAGAATCAAAACCGTCCATTGAGAGCGGATTCTTCACTTTGACCAAGAGGGAGAGAGAACCAAGGCAAATCCTTAATGATGGCTGGATGCACAATTCAGCATCTGTCACATCACACGACATCGCCATCGAATTCAAAGCAGAAAGTTCCATTCATGGCCGTGACACAAGCAGTCGTTGCTCATATGCAGGTAAAAGTCATAACAAAGGACAGTATTCGCTCACGGATATGCCAGAAAGCAGCAGTCATACTTCACTGTCTTCACAGTCTTCTAGCGGTTTCCAGTCTGATTCCGTTTTTGAAGAAAATGTCTGCTGAATGCAATTGATATCAAATTGCTAATGACAGACTCATGATGCAATGTTTAGTGTAACAATTGAACTGCTTCAACCAGGTGCCATGTTGTTTGGCATCCGTATGACAGTTTCTGCATAGCCAGTCTCACAGCAAAGTACTTCAATGCATTCTGCCTACATCTCCAATTGCATACTGCACTGCCAAACTGCATTTGCTTGAAGCTTTATATATCTAAACATCAGAGTTGAACTGCACACAGTTCTACTATGTTGTGTGTTGTGCATGGTTTTCATAATTAAGTCAGAATTGGTTTCAGGTTATAAACGATCTGCTATTAAGACCCATTGAAGAGGAATATTTTAGAAATGTTTATTGTGATTGCTGACATTTTACTTAACAACATTGGAGAGTTTCAATCTTTCTTAGTAAGTCAGTTATCTGTTATTGTCTATTTTTCAGACAATCACTGCGGTATAAGCTGTACATAAATGCAAAGCACCTGCATTTTTATTCCTTAAATATATGTGTTTATACTAATGGCAGCTGTATTATAACAGAATTATTGAGTCAATATTTCTCAACCTCTATCATTTGAAGTTGCCTGCTTTTATACTTTTTAGTGATGTTTTATAATAATAAATAATATAATAAGGTTTAAAGTGGTTCAGTAGGGACTGCCCTGTGTGAGAACCACTGTTCTGTTTTAGCAGAATCTTATTTGCAGCATGCTAGAGGTACATGTTGACACAGTAGCAGTCAGCAGGTCTAACATGGCTGTAATACTATAAAGTTAGTTAACTATCAAAATACTACAAATGAGCGACCGTGGCCTCAGACTAACGAGCCTATGACCAGTGTAGGCAATTAATAAATGTCAATGGTCAAGAGGCAACGAATCCAAGTCTCCCAACTTCCCAAGTCACAACCCATTTCTTAAACAGATCTCACATATCTTACTCATTTACCAGCGATCGCAATCAGTTGAGAGAAATTATTTTTAGAAGCAAAGATTGTCACGTGATTTGATTACGTAATTGACCGATGGATTCCCGTATAGATTTATTATAATACACTAGATGCCGTCTATCTATGGCAAATTCAGACCAAAGTTGACGCAAAAAATCCACCATTTTGGTACAACGTTGTCATGGTAACCATTGTCTATATATCTACAGCGTATATATTTAATTGAAACACACCATGACAGCATTGTACTAAAATGGTGGAAATCTGGCGTCATTTTCTGATACCATAGACTCGGTCTTGTGATATTAAAGTCTATGGATTCCCGGATGTATAAAGGAGAGAAAGAAGAAGAGGGATGAAGGAGGGGAGGAGAAGAAGTCGCCGATTAAATAATTTTTCGAGATTTTAAAAGAAGAAAATCTTATTTCGTCGAAGAGCAAAAAGACGAAGAAGGATAGGAAGCGGAGGAGGAAAAAGAGGAGGATGACTACGCCGGCCAAGCGACGTCTTATGCGAGATTTCAAAAGGCAAGGACGCTTATGTTGCGCTCGTTTTCTTATTGTTTAAATGCGACGTTTAAAGGGGAATTAATGACAGAGAAATGTTCTTCGTTGTCCGTCGATTGCGCAGTTTATCATGGATTTCAACAGATCGGGATTTCAGCTGCGGTCTATCGTCACTTGAGATTGAAAATTCATTGCAGCAGTTGATTATGGCTCTGGCGAATTGCATTTGATTATTATATCTCGTTAGCAGTGTTTTATGCAGGCCTTATAATGGAAAATTTCCCCCAAAATCACAAAATCTTCCCAAATTTCAGTACTGACACAAATTTTTGCATCGAACTGTGTCTCTTCCCATCCAGCCAAGGCAATTCCCACTAATGTCTGAAGTCTGGATAAAGCACTGCTCGTTAAGATAGACAGTCTCAGTTGTTTGGACTTTGGCTGACGTATGCCCTGATCAGGCACTATAGAAGTTCTTTAGTTGAACCATGGGAAATTATTTAAAGTGTATCTGAATTTGCATGAGAATTGTTGCAATCAGAAGTGAAATCATGTTGAAGCAATTGTTGTGTTATGCTTTTGGTGGTCTTGATGTTTTAAAATTAATCATAATATTTTAAAATGCTTTGTTTGAAAACTTCAGGCTTCAGGACGACCCTCCAGCTGGTGTAAGTGGTGCCCCGACAGAAACCAACATTATGCTATGGAATGCTGTTATCTTTGGGCAAGTTTAGTTGTTGACTTTCATGATTATTTCATATGGCACTATTTAAAGTCACCACTGAGCTCTGTAAAGATTCTTCTTATTGCATGTTTCTTCTCTGATGATTGATATGTGTTCATTCAAATGTGGTTCCAGTCTAAGAATGGTGATGTGAGGAGCCACCATTTAATATTTGTATTGACACTTGTCTATGAATGAAACAGAGAACCATAATCAGCCAAAGGCTTCAATTTCATAAATCTTTATTTCAGACTAATTTCAGTTTTAAAAAGTCAGATGGATTCTTTAGGCATCAACATTAATATGATTTATATGACTACATTAATATTTGTTCTAATGAAACATTGGACTTGGTGCAGATGGTGCTTGTCATTCTGAATATCTGTTTAAGTGATATATGGTAGTTTTATTTGTATGTTATCCTTGAGTTCAAATTATGAGGAAGAGGATGCCACATGTGGCTAGTGGCAGGAATTGCTACTCAGCTTCTGATAATTAATCTATCTGTCTGCTCAAGAAATATATACTCTGTTGTCTTTGCATCTGAGCTCTCAAATGTCTTTCTTTCAAATGATTTTCTACTTCTTTCTTCTTTTAGGTGCCATGCATTGCTGCGTCGGTGACCATGGACTTCCAGTTTTCACGGTCTCTAGTGCTCCTCAAGAGTTTGATGTTATTTTCTATCTCCATTCCCTCTCTCATTCTGTCTGTGTATTTTAATCTTTTTTCTCTTGATCTTTTGCCCTCCACCATGCCTGTCACTGCCAGGTTCTCCAATCCTTCTTTCCTCATCATGTGCCCAAAAAATTTCATCTGTCTTAACTTGATGGTAGTCATCAGTGTTCGTCTCTCTTCCATCATCTGTAGTATTTCATCGTTAGTTCTTTTGTCTGCCCATGGGACATTTAGCATCCTCCTATGAAATCACACTTCTGCAGCTTCCAATTTCTTTTTCATCTTTTTTGATATGTTCCACGTCTCAGTTCCATATAGCAAAACTAACCATACATAGCATTTAAGCATTCTGAGCCTTGTTCCTTTTAATATTTTCTTGTTCGTTAATATTTGTTTCATTTCCATGAAGGCTGATTTTGCCATACCTATTCTTGTTACGATGTCTTTATCACTTCTTCCATCACTTGTAATAATGTTTCCCAAATATTTGAAATAAATTACTTGTTCTATTTCTCTTCCGTTTAAGAAGATTAATTAATTAATTAATAATGATTTTAGAAACAGATATTATTTGCAATATTCTATTGTCATCTATAAGCTGTTGTCTATTGCTTCAGCCCTCATGAAACACCATTTGAAGATGGAACATTCAAACTTACAATGGAATTTACTGAGGAATATCCGAACAAGCCACCAACGGTTCGATTTGTGTCAAAAATGTTTCATCCAAATGGTTAGTCATTTTTGGCTATTTGTAATTCTTAAGATGTTAAAAACTCATAAGTACAAAAATGATAATTGGTTTCACTTCCAGTAAGTGTACAGAATTTTGCATTTGTTTATCAGATGCTAAGTTTTGAAACTATAGAATCTTGGTACCTTGACAAAATGCAATTGTTTTACTTATAAGCAGGGCTTTTTTTCTAGGAAAAAAGGTTTGGGAACTCATCATTTTTTGCTCATCAACAAAACAGGTGTGGGAACGCCGTACCTGTACGTTCCTAAATGCATTATAACATATCCATAATTATATATACAATCTGGCAAAAAGGTGTGGGAACGCCGTTCCCGTGCGTTCCCACTGAAAAAAAGCCCGGCTTATAAGTAAGGTGTGCATTAATTTTTCTGCTGGAATCTTATGCATTGTAATTTTGCTAATTTTTTGTGATTGTTGTTTTTGTCTTTTAATTTTATTGCTGTCAAATTTAATGTCAGTGCGGCTATGAGCAGCCATTTGTTGGTTTCTTGAAATATTAGTTTTTTCCTCTTATGTGACATCCTTGTGTCAATCTTCCCATCAACCTTCCGTTCATTCATTCTTCTACATACGTTTTCTGTGCGTTCAGTTGTATTCTTTCTTTTTATGCATTCAGTTGTCTTTCATGTTGGTGTTTGGGATGTCTATTGTTATTAATGCCATTTGTTTTGTTATGTCATTCATGTTTTTGTTTCTTCTGCTAATTCCATGTATTCCTATGAAACAAGCCTCTTACCTGCATTTTGTGAATGTCAGATCCAATACTGTAAGCAGCATTAGGCATTAGCAGTTTTGTATAACTTGTGTTTAACAGATGCACAGATTGTTCCTTGAATTATCTATATTCTCAGTCAGAATTTAAAATGTATGCAGTTGTCAATGATGTATGTATTACTTGTGTGTGATGTAATTTTTCTGCAGTGTATGCTGATGGTAGTATATGTCTAGATATACTGCAGAATAGATGGAGTCCCACTTATGACGTTTCTGCCATCTTAACCTCAATTCAGGTATTGAATTTTCCTTAAAATTTAATTTTTTTTCATATTTGACAAAAACTTATTTAGATGATATTTGCGATGCAGGGTACTTGCAAGTCTTAAAGGTTTTAGGGTTGACATGGTTTGACTTTAAGAAATAATGGTCCTTGAGATCTTGTGTTTTAGCTGCATTAGGTGCCCATTGCTTATTGGTGTGACTAAAAATTTCATGTTTCTAATTGACACTACAGTATGTCAATTGTACAAATTTGCTGCAAATAATGATGTTCAATTTTTGTGAAATGGTCTGAATGATGACTTCTATGTTTGAACCATGTATTTTATATGTTGTCTATCATGTGATGTGGTGACTGCTTAGTTCTGCTTCATAATATGCATGATCCATTTTCTGTTGTTTACTTGCTGTACAAAGTTCAGTGCTTGATTTTCTTCTGCAGTCATTGTTGCACGATCCAAATCCTAATAGTCCTGCTAACAACGAAGCAGCGCAGTTGTATCGTGAAAATCGACGGGAATATGAGAAGAAGGTGAAAGCTGTCGTGCAAGCGAGCTGGAATGATGATGATGAGTAGTCGTTGTCTGTCTCTTGACATCACAGATTGTAGCATTGGACTTACTGGACTCAAAATTTTATTGAAATTCTGGACTATTTATCAATATGTGATAGCCATTATGACAAAGCATGAATGTAACTGCAAATAAAAACTCAATTATTGCTTTAAAGGGAAAACTAAGAAGTGCCACTGTTTAAAGTTGCAAGTTGCCTGCACTGCACTTAAGATACAGCTCATCTGCTAATGCTGTACTAGCATTAATATTGTATGATAGTTGATGTGTTGAATAGAAAATATCGAATAAAATATAATCATTTCTTTCATGATTAATTGTTTTCCTAACCCTAAAGTCAAATCAGACTAGTGTTTGCAAACTGATCTGGCAAAAATTTGTGAATTTTCCTTGGATTTTGTGAGAATCATTGTTGTTAATTACAAATTTCCTAAGCAGAATTGTTTTTCATTTGTTTTTGTTCATATGATTGAGGTTTGGAATTGTTTCTTTGCAGATTTTTAGTGATAAACATCTCAATTTTAATTTATTGTATTCTTTTCTATTTATTACTGATTTAAAAAGTAAATGCTTTTCTTGTCAATCTTATTGGGGCTGTCCATTAATTACATCATTTTTTGACATAATTTTAGGAGGGCCACCGAAGATTTGTTTTTGACAAGGGGGCACAAAAATTGCCTTCTCCATTGGGGGGGGGGGTGTTCTGAGCTAATTAGTATGCATTTTGTATACATACCATTGCCATTGTCGCATTATCAAATTTTGGTGGGTGTCGAGCTCAAATTGGGGGGTGTTAGGGGTGTAAAAATATCCCTGGCTAGAGGGAAAGAGTTCCAGATGTTTGGCCCAGAACTAGAAAAAGCTCTCTTACCAATTCAGTGTTGATTCTAGCAATCTAGCCTTTAGGTAGGCCTACATTTAACTATGAATCAGCAAACCTTGTTGAATGACGATGGGATGGGAGTAGGGATGGGACCATGCCGCAAGATAGTCGCACTATCGCTTTGCTTTCGCATTGGTAATTATGAGAGCATCAAAATGTTTGTTTATATTATTGGGTCGAAATCGACCTCATTCGGTGCCATAGAGTTAAAACAAAAATAGTCCTAAGCCATTGGACAGCCCTCAACCTACCTACCTATCTACCTATTTACTTCCATTTACAATGACGGTCCAGGAAGTGACAGGGAACCCCCACATATATATTCCGAAGACAAAAAACATACCCTCAGACGGTGGGTCGCGGATATGCAACAGAATCATTCATATCGGTCCCCATAATAAGCCACAGAGACTATGCACTGGACACTGTGTTTATTCTAGCCACCTTGACATTGGGGGCATTTTGAAATGTTTGGGGGGGACAAGGTCTGAGTCTCCACACCTTTTTTTTGGGGGGGGGGGATTTCCATCCCCAGCCAACATTAAAAATTTTGGGGAATTTTAAAACTGGGGAGGAATTCCCCCCAGAGAATGCCTAGAATAAACACTGACTGGACACGATTTATAATATGCGCTAGACAAACATACAACTTAAAAATTGCGTTTCCACACAGGATTAGGCTACATAGCCTCCAAAACCACTTTAAATCACATTATTATTATTATTATTATTATTAATTTATTATTATTATTATCAGCAACAATACTGCGTAGAACTTCGATATAATGGGCTTTCTGGGTTTTTTTAAAAAACGCAATCTGTTTTTTTTCAAAATGTTCAATGGCATCACTGCCAAAGAGGCATCGACCGTTGAGAAGAGCGGGATTTAGACAAAGGCTGTGCTGAGAAAAGCGGGATTTGGTCTCATTTGGACAAAGGCTGTGCTGAGAAGAGCGTCATTGGGACAAAGGCTGTGCTTGAGAAGAACGGCATCGGAACAAAAGCTGGGTAAGTTGTACAATGCGATCTAAGTTTTATTGGTTTAATTTAATGTGATAAACTGATAATGCGAGCGCTGGAGTAGAAATTGACACATACAGTGTAGTTTAAACGAGGTTTAGGTATAAACGAGAAATCTACTCGAAGCCGCCACTGACGTAAGATTAAGAGTTATTTGCGATTAAAATGCAAATTACTGTTTTAATTACGAGAATTTTTGGCGTAAATCCCTGATGATTTGATAGCGGGTAACATAATCGCCAGGTATATTCGTCCAATAATGTATGAATTACTACCAGGCCCGCCGAGAGAAATTCCGGGCCCCTGTGCAGAATGGCCGGCGGGCCCCGAAAAATTTAAAAAATTGCTGACGACCCTTTTTTCTTGTCATTGGTTTAATCCAAATTAACCGACACGATGTCATGTTGCAACTCTCGAAAACTAGTGATGACCTTTTTTCTTGTCACTCTTTTTCACACTCAGTAGCATCATTTCACACTTTTCTTCAGGCGAGATAATTTTTGGTCAAATTTGGCCAAATTTTTTTTGCATATTGTTAACAAACTTTGAGCAATTGTAGGCAAATTTTGGCAATTTTGGACCAAATTTGTAAAATTTGTAATTTTTGACATTTGTTGGCAAGTTTTGGACAATTTTGGCGATATTTTGCACATTTCACATCTATTTATTTACCTAATACATTATTTCTTCATTTTCCTTGGGGGGCCCGCCTGCCTCTCCCCAAATGACGCCCCTGTTCACACTGTTCATTTTGATGCTTTTGATGTCCTCAGGTCCGGCCCCCTTTTACTCGCCGGGCCCCTTTCTTTAGTGTTATTATTGGTGTTATTGTTAATTATGCATATTCATCATCGGCCCGGGCCCCCTCCAGACCGCCGGGCCCCTGTGCACTTGCCCCCCCCTGCCCCCCGCTCTCGGAGGCCCTGATTACTACTAAGAGGAAATCTTCGAAACCGAAATTTTCTTAGTCTACCTCTTTTTCATGATCCTGGCATTGTGTCTTGCATTATTTCTTTCTCGAGACATTCCTGTTTTGTTCGCACAATATGTCCCTAGCATTTCAGCTTTCTTACTGTTTCCAGTAGGGTTCTTTGAACCCGGCTTTATCCATTGCCCATTCGGTGGTTGCTTAAAATCGCGCTAAATTTTAACGCGTTAATTGGGCATGCGTTAGCAGCGATTAATCAACAGTTCGAGTCGTACAGATTTTGTATTATTTATTAACAGAATGTTGATTGGTCGCGGTTCACAAATGGCTATTAATATTTAATTTATATTTTTATTAGGTCCGTTCGCAGGAGCAACAGAAAAGCCTTGCAAGAATTGGCAGCATTATAGCATATCTACAAGTCTTTATCTATGTGAATCAGGTAGATTTGGTGAGTGACTAGAATAATAATAAATAATAGATATTAATATTTATATTACAAATAATAAGTTTTGAAGAAATCAGATATTAAACAAAATGTGAATGACACTATAATTTGTATTAAGTATGGGGTTAGAAATATTCCCCTCATATTATTTAACTATATTTAATATTAATTTTTACAATAGAATGGAACTGAAGAATTGTTGTGACCCAAATAGCAGCCTTAGTTTAAATATAAAGATATCTGCTGATTTGCCACAATTTGCTGTACATTGTCACATTTTGGATACTGTTTTTTGTTTTAGGCGAGAAATGAATCTTTGTCAGTCTCTTTGGGTGTTGAAATTACTGAAGCTCAGTTTTCAAGGGAAATATTGTGCAAGAACGCATCATTTCAGTCTTTCAGTGTGCAAATTATCCCATCTTTTCTTGATGTATTGGAATAGAATTAATGCAGACAGGGTAAGAAAACAATTTCTCTTTGTGAAAAATGTTGGAGGACAGTGACTGGACATAAATTATAATCTTAAAACAAGTGTGTAATTCTAAATTATTGGCACAATAATTTCCGTTTAAACCATTTAAAGCTTCCAGCTTTTTAACCCAAAAGTGGTAGGAAAAAAGGCTCCATACTTTTACGAAAAATGCAAGGTCATCGTTGTCAAACAATCCTTGTGCAGATCTGCGTGACGGATATGCAGTCCTCACTGATTTGTTGGTCGGGTGAGATTGTATTTCTGCTGTCCAGATTTGCATGTGGCTTGTCCAACGGTTCGGACAGGCAGGATTGTATTTCCATTGCACAGAGGCCCGCACAACTTGTGTTGAGGGATTGCATCTCTGGATTTGCAGGCTGTTCGTTCGGCGAGTTGGGCAGGATTGTATTTCTGTACAGCGGATTTGCATTCTTCTCGTTCGGTGAGTTGGGCAGGATTGTATAGTCGTCACGCAGATCTGCACGAGGGCCATTTGACAATGCTGACCGTGCATTTTTCGTAAAAGTATGGTGACTGCCCTACTACTTTTGGGCTAAAAAGCTGGATGCTTTAACACACCAACGGAAATTATTGTGCCAATAATTTAGAATCACACGCATGCTTTAAGAATACAATTTATGTCCAGTCACTTTCCTTTCCTCTAGTCACGTCTTTGATATTGGACTAATTTTATATTGATTTATAAAACTTTGTACTCTTAAACCATTTTTATATGCTGGTTACACTAGTTCCATTTCTTTAAGAAAAATGTGCTCCAGTTTTAAGGAAAATGCAAGGTCATCGTTGTCAAACAACCCTTGTGCAGATCTGCGTGACGGATATGCAGTCCTCACTGATTTGTTGGTCGGGTGAGATTGTATTTCTGCTGTCCAGATTTGCATGTGGCTTGTCCAACGGTTCGGACAGGCAGGATTGTATTTCCATTGCACAGAGGCCCGCGCAACTTGTGTTGAGCGGGATTGCATCTCTGGATTTGCAGGCTGTTCGTTCGGCGAGTTGGGCAGGATTGTATTTCTGTACAGCGGATTTGCATTCTGCTCGTTCGGCGAGTTGGGCAGGATTGTATATCCATCACGCAGATCTGCACGAGGCTCATTTGAAAATGCTGGTCTTGCATTTTTCTTAAACCTTTGGTGCACATTTTAAAAAAAGAAATAGAGCAAGTGCAGCTAGCCAGCCTAAAAAATGGCTTAAGAGTACAGAGTTTTGTAAATAAATTTTTAATTAATCCAATATTAAGGATGTTAATTGAATAAATCAATAAATTCATTCAGATAAATATTTGAAATAGTTGTATGGAAATGCTCATTTACATAATAAATTCTACTTTGAGTGAGTAGGTGTTGTATCTGCAATATGTCAATATAAATTTGAAAGTCTCTTGCAATCTGCCGACATATGGAAAGACAGCACGAGGAGACATCACTGGAATCAGAAGACTTGAAGAATGTCTTCTGAATGTCACAGAAGAAAAAGAAAACAGAAAAAGCTGTGGAAGACATCACAGTCTCTCAGCTACCAGGTAGAATGGGCCTCAAGCCTCTGAAATACTGATCAGGCCTCTCGCACTGCATCAAAGTTGATCGCTGTTGAATCAAATGACTTGAAATTGATTGTTGATGGGGTCTGTTGCCAGGTAGATTGTCTACCAAATCCATTTTTGCTAACGAAAGGTTGGATGATTGGTTTTCCATACATTTTCCAGGTAAGTTTTGCAATAAATGGTCTTGGCTGCATTGTAAAATTATTAGTTTTTATCATGATTTTATGTGAGTTAAATCACACCTCATAATTTAGCTTCAGCTGCCAAGGTGAGTTCAGTGAGTAATGAGTACTTGTGTTTGCAGAGACAGTTTGTGCAGGGACATATTTATTTCAAAATTTTTAACTTGAATCATTTTATCAATTGGCTAAGTTGGTGGTTGAAACAAATTTTCTAATTTAGCAACCTGTCTTCTAAGAAAGTACCCCAAGGTCTAGTCTTTATAAATGTGAAAGGAGCAATGCTGTCAGTGATTAATAGGAGCAGGGTGCAATTTGTGACCTGGAACAGGAGGGAGAACATGGGGAATGCATGGTTTAATGCAGATTACTTTGTTCTAATTTTCAATATTATTTGTATAGATTGTCACCATTTATTTATAGCGCAACTGAAAGTTGCAACAATTGAAAATCTGCAACTAAATTCATGCATCTACACTGCTATGTAAAATGAAATTGGTTGAAAGATGTTTTGAGGTAATTCTACATAATTTTGCTGTATTTGGCCACGTAACTCGCCTCTAAGAGGATGTGCCGGCCTCCGAAAACTACGGCATCAGGTTGATCTGGACGTCACCCTGATTACTCCTGGAAGCATTCTCTGAGGCGCTCTAGAAAAGGATGGATTGACCAGCTTCGACAGGACAACATCCCTCGCAGCTCCCTCTGGCAAAGTGCCAGAGGACATAGTACTGATACTGAGGCAACACAACAGCCCACTGCTGGCTACGCGAACTGACTACATAATTTTGATATGCTGATTTCAGATCTGCACTCAGAATTTCTCTATCATGTCAATTTTTTAAAAATAGAAATTGCAAATAAAATTTTATGTACACTAGTTACAATGGGAAAATTTGCCAGCCTGAGTAACAATAATTGAAAAAAAGGACCTGTCCATTAATTATGTCAGCAATTTTTGACCCCCTCCCCCATTGTCAACAACTAAACTTTCACTTAACCCACCCCATAATTACGCCAAAAACTTTTGACCCCCCTCCAGATCATTGACAGTTCACAATAACAAGGTTAGAATTTTTGTGGTGATGACCATTTTTTGCTTGAGTGTCAAAATCTGGTGGTGACCTTTTTGCCATGCTTTTTCCCATTGTAATAAGTACAGTAGTATTCTATGAAATTTCAATTCCTGATTATTTGTAAAAAGTGAAATTGTTGACGTCAACTTCTCTTGACCCCTCTGTCAACAACTGTCACTTTTCAAACCCCTCCCCTAAATTGTTGACGTAATTAATGGACAGCCCCAAGTGGGTAAACAGCATTTAACTAAATCAAGTATAGACTACATGTAATTTATAGTGTTAACTATGCTCAGTTTGCTGAGACATTAACAAAATTTCTAGCAACTTCGACAGTCGGCATAATCCTGGTAAGAAGCTGCGCTTTCTGGTGTGTACCCTAGCTGTCGTGTCTTCAAACGCCGGCAGTAATCGGCTATCATATGAGTGTCCCATCTGGCCTAGTAGAGTGCCTCCATAGACCGCATCCAGCGACATCCTGGGAGGGTTCGCTCTCCCTGTTCGTCACTCCAGGGCAGACGCGTCGGGGCGAATTTTTAGCAGAGGGTGCATGTTTCAGAAGCGGAGCTTTAAAATACAGTGTAATTAAAAACCCTGAGAAGCAAAAATGTTATTGCAACTCGTTTACAATACAGTATCTTTTCAAAACCATGACAAGTAGTAAAAGGTCATAGTTTCTTTCTGACTGTAAAGCGCCAGTAAATCGAGAAAGAAATGCAATAAATACTAGTGCTGTTACGGTTAACCGAACCGAAACCGCGGGTTTTCGGTAAAAACCGAACCGAAACCGCGGTTTTGACCATGCAAATTGAACGGTTTCTTAGAGAACATTAGCGTCGCCACGGGGGCAAATGGGGGTAACCTGCCCCAGACCACCTACCAGATTCGCGCAAATCCGGTGAGAAAGTTTTTTGTGAAGGGGGGGGGTAGGGGTGGGTAAGGAATCTGACACGCCAGACCCCTTTTGCCCCCCAACCAAAACTTCATGGCGACGCCACTGCTAAGCCAGATAATTCATGGGCTAGTAATTAACGTATTCATGGATGATTTTAAAAATCCCACCATAATTTGCCAATCCCAACCCCAAATGGGGGATTTTCCATATTTATGAGTGGGTATGGTTTTAAAAATTATTCTTTCCCCCAATGATGATGACTGGATTACGCCCCTGCAGTCAGCTACACACGAGACAATGAACTGAGTAATTTGCTGCTGTATTCCACAGATGGCAATCAGGTGTAAGGGCATAGACATTGTATAGCATAGGCCTCGCAAATTACTTTAGGGCCTATAGCAGGGGTACTCAAACTTTTTTGATGGCGGTCCACATCCAGTCTTCCATTGTTCGTGAGGGTCCGCTAGTTATAAGGGAAGTCCAAATATTCCTCTGGCAACTACGGCATAGTAGGCAACTACGAGTAACTGCGGGTCGTCTTAATAGACTGTCATAATTGAACCCAGGCAATGTGAAACAAGATTAGATTTTAAAATGCAATTGACGTCATTGTGAAGCAGTAAATCTCCAAATCTGCCAGACACATTTTCAAAGAAGGAACGCAAACGATGATGCTGCAGTGCTGAAAATTTTTGGGCTCAAACTTTCTCACGACACAGAAAGCTGTGGCGGTCCACAAGAAACGTACTCGCGGTCTGGATTGTGGACCGCGGGCCGCGGTTTGAGTACCCCTGCTTTATAGAATGAACGCTTGGTGAGCATTGGCACAATAAATTATATATGTATCGAGATTTAGACATCAGCGATGGAAAAAATTCAAGCAGAAAACTGAGCGACTGTAAATAAGATGATGATGGTGTTGCACATTGGAATACAGGAAACGAATAATAGGCCTGCGTAGGCCTAAACGATAGGCCTACTTAGACAGTCGCCGACTTCGAGATTCGAACCGAAGTCGAACTGGCTGCTATGCAAAGTGTATTTTTGGAGGCAGCACAACAGTAGCTGTTTATTCTGGTCTAGACGTAGGCCTACGTAAACGACCGACACGAAAGCACATTAACAAAAATCTCAAATTTTGACTAACAACAGTTTAGTTACTAAAGTCGGTTGAATTTGTAGTAACTAGGCTATTTGAATACATGATGCGCGGCTGCGCGCGATAGTTACCAACATTTTCAAATATTAAAAGCCATTAGAAGACATAGAAAGTAAACGAACGTAAACACGTTTAATTCGTTCGTAGCGTTTCTATTGATTGATAGAATGTGGAATAGGGAATCGACCAGTAAAGTGGTAGATGCTTAGTTATTGACAGACTTGTTTATAAGTGAACTTGTAAATGTAAAGTTCAATCGCTTTTGAAGCTGATCTTATTGGAACAGACGCCAATTTTATATTGATCTCTGGTAATGATGACCATTTGTTTAAAACATCTTTCGTAACACATGTTCATTTTAATTGTCCATAGACTAAATGTCACAATCAAGACTTCACCCTCTACTGACATTTGGACAGCAACTGTGACTCAAGGTCTATCTTTATTCTATGCAAGTCAATTTCACTGGAAGGGAGAACTGGGTCCAGGTGAATCCGGTGTGTCGCCCTGCTTGCCACTCTGCACCTGTGGCTACAGCAATTGCTGCCGTGGACAGCTGTTGGCCTCGAGCGACTGCCGGCTAATTTGCGATGATTGCAGATAATTTTTACAACGGCAAGTGAACGCTGTCAAAAGTCTGATAATGATCTGCAAACGTACCGGAACGTCTGCGACTGTCTGCTTGGTGAACGGGCAGAAACGTCATTTCACTGTTTTTCAGGGGGGGGGACACTTTCGACATGACAAATTTGCGAAAAAGTTTTGACAACCATTTTTCTTTTTGTTGCTTGTCAGAATTAGTCAGTCATTTGTTTTACGATTAGTCAAGCACCACACCTTTAGGGGCTGCTGCAGACCTTTTAAAAAAACTAAATAACACAAACAAACATTGGCGAAAAAAATTTGTTTCCCTAAAAATCAGCGGGGACAAATGCCCTCTCCCCCCGTCACTTTCCACCGTATTAATGTGTCTAAATGACGTCCCTGCTTATTCTTTTAGACATCGACTGGGCTTCAATTTTCGCTCAATTTCGAAAAAATACCCTGGACTATAGTCCATGAAAAATTTTCGGACGACCCAAAAATTCATGTCGATATATTGCTCACATTTCGCTTTAGAACCCTCAAGCGCCCCCCACTGATGTCAGAGGACTAGAAAAAGCCGTCACTTTCCACCGTATTAATGTGTCTATATTGGCAATTATAATAATGGTGGCTATACATTGTATAGATTTAAAAACCCTTTAAAGTGATAGATATCCAAAATGCGGGTCCAGATTCTTTTTAGGCATCGACTGGGCTTCAATCGGTGCAAATATCAAAGCCCTACGGCACCACAAATTTTCGCTCAAATTTCGAAAAAATACCCTGGACTATAGTCCATGAAAAATTTTCGGGCGACCCAAAAATTCATGTCGATATATTGCTCACATTTCGCTTTAGAACCCTCAAGCGCCCCCCACTGATATCAGAGGACTAGAAAAAGCCGTCACCTTCCACCGTATTAATGTGTCTATATTGGCAATTATAATAATGGTGGCTATACATTGTATAGATTTAAAAACCCTTTAAAGTGATAGATATCCAAAATGCGGGTCCAGATTCTTTTTAGGCATCGACTGGGCTTCAATCGGTGCAAATATCAAAGCCCTACGGCACCACAAATTTTCGCTCAAATTTCGAAAAAATACCCTGGACTATAGTCCATGAAAAATTTTCGGGCGACCCAAAAATTCATGTCGATATATTGCTCACATTTCGCTTTAGAACCCTCAAGCGCCCCCCACTGATGTCAGAGGACTAGAAAAAGCCGTCACCTTCCACCGTATTAATGTGTCTATATTGGCAATTATAATAATGGTGGCTATACATTGTATAGATTTAAAAACCCTTTAAAGTGATAGATATCCAAAATGCGGGTCCAGATTCTTTTTAGGCATCGACTGGGCTTCAATCGGTGCAAATATCAAAGCCCTACGGCACCACAAATTTTCGCTCAAATTTCGAAAAAATACCCTGGACTATAGTCCATGAAAAATTTTCGGGCGACCCAAAAATTCAATATATTGTTCACATTTCGCTTTAGAACCCTCAAGCGCCCCACTGATGTCAGAGGACTAGAAAAAGCCGTCACCTTCCACCGTATTAATGTGTCTATATTGGCAATTATAATAATGGTGGCTATACATTTTAAAAACCCTTTAAAGTTTAAAAATGCCCAGATTCTTTTAGGCATCGACTGGGCTTCAATCGGTGCAAATATCAAAGCCCTAACCAAAATTTTCGCGCCCCCACTGATGTCAGAAAGTGATAGATATCAAAATGACTTCTTTTTAGGCATCGACTGGGCTTCAATCGGTGCAAATATCAAAGCCCTACGGCACCACAAATTTTCGCTCAAATTTCGAAAAAATACCTGGACTATAGTCCATGAAAAATTTTCGGGCGACCCAAAATTCATGTCGATATATTGTTCACATTTCGCTTTAGAACCCTCATATGTCAGAGGACTAGAAAAAGCCGTCACCTTCCACCGTATTAATGTGTCTATATTGGCAATTATAATAATGGTGGCTATACATTGTATAGATTTAAAAACCCTTTAAAGTGATAGATATCCAAAATGCGGGTCCAGATTCTTTTTAGGCATCGACTGGGCTTCAATCGGTGCAAATATCAAAGCCCTACGGCACAAATTTCGAAAAATACCTGGACTATAGTCCATGAAAAATTTTCGGGCGACCCAAAATTCATGTCGATATATTGTTCACATTTCGCTTTAGAACCCTCAAGCGCCCCACTGATGTCAGAGGACTAGAAAATACCTTCCACCGTATTAATGTGTCTATATTGGCAATTATAATAATGGTGGCTATACATTGTATAGATTTAAAAACCCTTTAAATGATAGATATCCAAAATGCTCCAGATTCTTTTTAGGCATCGACTGGGCTTCAAAAATATCAAAGCCCTACGGCACCACAAATTTTCGCTCAAATTTCGAAAAAATACCCTGGACTATAGTCCATGAAAAATTTTCGGGCGACCCAAAAATTCATGTCGATATATTGCTCACATTTCGCTTTAGAACCCTCAAGCGCCCCCTACTGATGTCAGAGGACTAGAAAAAGCCGTCACTTTCCACCGTATTAATGTGTCTATATTGGCAATTATAATAATGGTGGCTATACATTGTATAGATTTAAAAACCCTTTAAAGTGATAGATATCCAAAATGCGGGTCCAGATTCTTTTTAGGCATCGACTGGGCTTCAATCGGTGCAAATATGAAAGCCCTACGGCACCACAAATTTTCGCTCAAATTTCGAAAAAATACCCTGGACTATAGTCCATGAAAAATTTTCGGGCGACCCAAAAATTCATGTCGATATATTGTTCACATTTCGCTTTAGAACCCTCAAGCGCCCCCACTGATGTCAGAGGACTAGAAAAAGCCGTCACCTTCCACCGTATTAATGTGTCTATATTGGCAATTATAATAATGGTGGCTATACCCAAAGTGATAGATATCCAAAATGCAAGATTCTTTTTAATCGACTTTCAATCGGTGCAAATAAAAAGCCCTACGGCACCAAAATTTTCGCTCAAATTTCGAAAAAATACCTGGACTATAGTCCATGAAAAATTTTCGGGCGACCCAAAAATTCATGTCGATATATTGTTCACATTTCGCTTTAGAACCCTCTTTTTACCTGATGTCAGAGGACGCCCCACCTTCCACTGATGTCAGAGGATAGATATCCAAAATGCGGGTCCAGATTCTTTTTAGAAAATATCAAAGCCCTACGGCACCACAAATTTTCGCTCAAATTTCGAAAAATACCCTGGACTATAGTCCATGAAAAATTTTCGGGCGACCCAAAAATTCATGTCGATATATTGTTCACATTTCGCTTTAGAACCCTCAAGCGCCCCCCACTGATGTCAGAGGACTAGAAAAAGCCGTCACCTTCCACCGTATTAATGTGTCTATATTGGCAATTATAATAATGGTGGCTATACATTGTATAGATTTAAAAACCCTTTAAAGTGATAGATATCCAAAATGCGGGTCCAGATTCTTTTTAGGCATCGACTGGGCTTCAATCGGTGCAAATATCAAAGCCCTACGGCACCACAAATTTTCGCTCAAATTTCGAAAAAATACCCTGGACTATAGTCCATGAAAAATTTTCGGCGACCCAAAATTCATGTCGATATATTGTTCACATTTCGCTTTAGAACCCTCAAGCGCCCCCACTGATGTCAGAGGACTAGAAAAAGCCGTCACCTTTCCACCGTATTAATGTGTCTATATTGGCAATTATAATAATGGTGGCTATACATTGTATAGATTTAAAAACCCTTTAAAGTGATAGATATCCAAAATGCGGGTCCAGATTCTTTTTAGGCATCGACTGGGCTTCAATCGGTGCAAATATCAAAGCCCTACGGCACCACAAATTTTCGCTCAAATTTCGAAAAAAATACCCTGGACTATAGTCCATGAAAAATTTTCGGGCGACCCAAAAATTCATGTCGATATATTGTTCACATTTCGCTTTAGAACCCTCAAGCGCCCCCCACTGATGTCAGAGGACTAGAAAAAGCCGTCACCTTCCACCGTATTAATGTGTCTATATTGGCAATTATAATAATGGTGGCTATACATTGTATAGATTTAAAAACCCTTTAAAGTGATAGATATCCAAAATGCGGGTCCAGATTCTTTTTAGGCATCGACTGGGCTTCAATCGGTGCAAATATCAAAGCCCTACGGCACCACAAATTTTCGCTCAAATTTCGAAAAAATACCCTGGACTATAGTCCATGAAAAATTTTCGGGCGACCCAAAAATTCATGTCGATATATTGTTCACCCTAGAAAAAGCCGTCACCTTCCACCGTATTAATGTGTCTATATTGGCAATTATAATAATGGTGGCTATACATTGTATAGATTAAAAACCCTTTAAAGTGATAGATATCCAAAATGCGGGTCCAGATTCTTTTAGATCGACCTTCAATCGGTGCAAATATCAAAGCCCTACGGCACCACAAATTTTTTCGCTCCATGAAAAATTTTCGGGCGACCTGATATTTCACCCAAATGTCTATTTAGAACCTTCAAACACCTTGCAGTGATGTCAGTGGAGTAGAAAAAACCGTCACTTTCCTCCGTATTAATGTGTCTATATTGGCAATTATAATAATGGAGGCTATACATTGTATAGATTTAAAAACCCTTTAAAGTGATAGATATCCAAAATGCGGGTCCAGATTCTTTTTAGGCATCGACTGGGCTTCAATCGGTGCAAATATCAAAGCCCTACGACCAGAGACGTCACTTCACTGTTTTTAGGGGTGGGGGATGGGGGGGAAGACTTTCGACTTGACAAGTTTGTGGAAAAGTTTTGACGACCTTTTTTGCTTGTCAGAGTTTGTCAGTCATTTGTTTTACGATTAGTGAAGCACCACACCTTTAGGGGCTGCTGCTGACCTTTTAAAAAAACTAAATAATACAAACAATCTTTGGCGAAAAAAAGTTTCCCTAAAAATTTGAGGGAAGCCCCCCCTGCCCCCTCCTCCAAAATGACGTCCCTGTGAACGGGTCGTGAAGGTTTTCACAAGACACTGTGTAGAGGAAACAAATCTCTCTCTCTCTCTCTCTCTCTCTCTCTATATATATATATATATATATATATATATATATATATATATATATATATATATATATATGGAGTGGAGCAGAGACAGCAACGGGTCACATGGGACATGAGTCATTTTGAGATTTTCAGTGATCCATTGGACCCATTGCCATATCTGGAGTGGGTATGAAGTAGGAAAGTGAGGTGCATAGGCAGCGGCAGCGGTGAACATTTAACGGACCAATTGAAAGGGTGATCATGCTAAGACAGCTAAGTCATTTTGGGCATTCTTTATTCTTTTAGGTTCGATGTCAAAGTACTACACATTGGGTAGGCAATACTATAGGCATACAGATGAAAATATCAAGTTATACACTGACAGCAATTGAACAAATATCGAAAATGACTGGCATGTGCATATGCTTAAAAGCTATGCTGTCGAGAGAAAACAGAACACCATATATTATGGATCATCTGGATTAAGTTGTCGGCCGAATATTCCAATTATTTTCACCAATTTGATGAGAAATATTCGGCTGACAGCGCAACGCTCCTCCGTGTTAATAACTCGTCTCTTCCATCGCATGCTAATTTCAAAAACAAAACTCTGCGTTGATCCACTGGATTTTTGGCTGTCCAGCAGTCTTTGAAGCACCCACCGTTAGCTACAGACCCATTGTCGCCCTGTGTATCAACGCCGAAGGTCACTTAGAATTTGCACATTTATTGGGAATCAAACGACGTCGAGAGACTTCCAAACGCCTGACCTGGCATCTGAGGCATTCTTAAATCTTAAGAGTGGTGACAGATCCACGATGCAGGTTACGCCACCAACCGAAGCTCCCCTCGCATTCAAGTACACGTTATATATATATATATATATATATATATATATATATATATATATATATATATATATATATATATATATAATGCCCTGGGTTCTTTGTTCCCTAGAGACTTATGATACCGGAGACATATAATTATACTATGATTGCGTTTTAGGCTTATATATATATATATATATATATATATATATATATATATATATATATATATATATATATGCATATATAGGCATTTGTATATAGGCATATATAGGCCTATATATAAAGTGTAGCAAAACGTCCGGTTTTACATTGATTGTCCCGAAGTCCAAGAAAAGTCCTCGGGACGCCTATTTCTATCCGGCTCCTGCTAACTTTTTTCTTTCAAAACCATGCACTATTGTGCATGGAATTCTCGTTTGAAGACATTTGAATGTAGACAGCCTCACAAGCCCACTGTGCACTGTACAGTATATAGCCTATTAGGTATAAAATATTAGTTATTACTCTGTGTCCATTTATAGAATTTTAACATATTTAACAAATTATAGGCCTATGCCTGTTATCGGGAGCTGTCGCACAGCAAAATATCTAGTTACAGTAGCTACTTACCTTCAAAATAAATCATAATTATAATGCCTAAACGCAAGTAGGCATTTATTGTAATTCGAGCGAGGAATTTTCTTTTCTGTAACAAAGTGGTAATGAAGACACCGCAGTTTTTGCATAAATTTTAATGCATCATTTTCTATTGCTCGCGGTGGCGGATTGGACGAGAAATGAAACAACATTAAAATGTCATCGAACATTGGCGTAGCCGCGGGGTGACACGGGAGGGGGCGGCCTCCCTATTTGGATCGGGACCGATCGTGAGATTCGTCAAAAATCGATAAGTGGTGTGTAGGGGTATAGCATTAGATCGAGGAAAACGCATAAGTAAAAGACAGCTGACTTAAAAACGTTTGAGGCGACGAGCATTTCCTTTTTGCTTGGCAAGACTTTTGCCAAAAGTCGGAAAAAGTCGAGGCTCCTCCTATTCTGAAATCCTGGCTACGCCACTGCCTTCGATATATTCAAAAAGTGGTTTACGAGATAATTGTAAGCAGTACCTTATACCTGGCCTAGCCGTTCCTAAATAACCTGTTGATCGAGACAATGAAGCAAACAAGGGAACTGACGAAAGGAACAGATGCCATTTCTCGCTGGCACGTGACGCCTTATGTGACGTCATTTTGAGCGCTGTGGGTGGGGCCCAAAATACTCGAGATCTACTCTTAGGGGCTTAAAGTGAGCAAATGGACAATGGCGATCGACAACTCTTTAAGCAAGATGGATTCTGCATCTGAATATATATTTAGGCTACATAATATTTTACAATCCTGCAAATAGTACGACTCTTCCTCTGACAGTTATAGTCACAGTTATTCAATAACAAAGATATTCATTAAATCATGTTTAACAGGCATAAAGTAAGGCCTAAGTTAATAATCGATAACATATTTTAATAAACATAAGAATGCGTAAAGCTGAAACGACTTAACGGAAACGAGCGTTCAATATTGATAATTATTTAATCAATCACAAACTGCTTTAGCGCCAATAAATAATGCATTAAGCATCAGCCAATGGTCGCTTCAGAGTAAAAATCGCAGTCAGAGATCATGTCGTTGGCTGAAAATCCATGGGTTAGACTACATATCTACGGATTCGGAGCATGCGATAGCATTGACAGCGAGCGACATGCATCAGTCGGCTTATGTCATCGCCGTGTGTCGAGAACGAGAGACTCTGTCGTCAAAGATTGCGCCAAGAATAAGAGCAGGCTAGAAAGTGAATCAATTCTGTTCAGACGCTAAACATCGGTTCTCGGACAATGCTAGGTTCAAGCTATTCAGCTAACCTCATCTCAGGGTTTAATCTAGACCGTTTCCGAAAGGGAAAATTGCCCTTCTCCCCGGAAATTTCAAATTACCCTGGAAATTTTGGCATACTACATCAACTAACAGCAGAATTCCCCCGGCTTTGTCAGTTTCCCCCCGGCTTTGTCAGTTTCCCCTTGGAGTCCAGGAGTCTAGATTAAAAACTGCCTCATCTATTGCCAGACGTCACTGAAAAGATGGGGCATATATACATGCATTGGTATCTGCTCTGCTCAACGGTGCAGATCAAAAGAAAATCACGGACATGAGTTATGCCGATGCTTCAAGAGAAGTGACATTCTAGAGAAGGTCTTGTCACACGTCGGACAGTTGTATTGCTTGACATCGTAATGCGTCTGCAGGTGAGCTCTTAGATTCGATCGGTCAGCAAACGCTCGACCACAGTGATTGCACTGAAACGGTTTTTCTCCGGTGTGAGTTCTCAGATGACCTTGAAGCAGCCACGGTCTTGAGAAAGCCTTGCCACACAGTTTGCAGCGACAGGGCAGAGTGTGCGTTCGAATGTGCATCTTCAGAGCGCTGACTGACGTGTACGCTTTGTCGCATTCGTGGCAACAGTGCTCCTGTCTCGGCAGAGAGCCCGCCACCGGACAATGGAACTCTCGGTGTTTAGATAGACCGTTCATAGTTGAGTAGCTCTTCAAGCAACTGGCGCATTGAAATCGAGGCACCCGAGGAGCTGTCGGCAGCACTCGATTCTCTTCCGGTCGCTTCATTCCCTCTGCTATTACGTGGTAAGAACGGACGTTCAGTGGTCGTGAATCGAAGCTGCTCGCCGTCATCGCCGCCGGCGGACACTGGTCTGTTGGAGGAGATGGAAATGCCAAAAACCGGCGAAAATATATAAAGTCCGTTACTCGAATTTTCGTCTGAAGACGGTGCAACGACTGACACTGATGATGCGGCTGGTGGCTGCACTGACAGCTGGACAGAGGTACCAACAGACAGTCATTTAAGGAGGAAGCGGCGGACGACGTCTCCTGCACTGCGTGGCGTCCACTGCCTCCGCATCCGTTCGTTCTACCGACGGTCAAGGGAGCAATTGTCTGGCACCTTTCCGTTTCATCTGATCGACTTTTCGGA
Source organism: Metaphire vulgaris (assembly GCA_018105865.1). Lineage (NCBI taxonomy): Eukaryota > Metazoa > Annelida > Clitellata > Crassiclitellata > Megascolecidae > Metaphire > Metaphire vulgaris. Next base: position 63,859 of record CM030843.1, on the reverse strand, counting down.
TAAAGTCTTTAAACGAAAACCATCCATATGTAAACGATCGAAATAATGTAGAAATAATGTAGGCAATTTAAAAATTACTAATGCCATTCGATTAAATCTGAGGTCCCATCATAATAATAATGGCATGGTATTATGTTTAATATTCCACAGAAGGTGAGGCATGATTATTCGATAGGTGGCACTATTAGTCCATTAGATATAAGGCAGGAACAGAATGCGTTTTAGACAGTCTGCACGATTGCGACCTCTATTGTTCATTCAAAAATGGATTACTAAAAACAGGAAATGCTCGTCGCCTCAAACGTTTTTATCTACTAGAAGAAAAGGCATCATTTCGCGTTTTCTTCTATTAGATAAAACTGCAAGAAATGCTAATTAATTATTTATGATGATGTCCTATGGAAAGTCCAATTGCCATTGGTCATCCGGGTATGAGGCGAGTGAGCTGGTTTCCCATTGCTTTCCTCACAGACAAATTAATTATGCGTGAACATCATGGGTCCAAGGTCGTTCCGCCGCAGCCAGACTCCCTCTGATTGCATGGCCATTTTGGCTGCTCGCTGTGTGTCTTTACGTGCTTCGGAATATCGCCGTTCTTTGCGGTTTTACCGAAGTCTTGCGTTTATTTCTTTGCGCTAATCGCGTGGATTGTCGCCTGGCTGTCGTTTTCAAAGCGGTCGGCGATCGTCTTTGCGTTTTCTTTCTCTGCCCTGAACGAATCGGATTTATGTCGCCCGTGACGGCGTGGTTGGCCCGCCATTTTATCTAAGCCACCAGCCCGTCGACGAAGTCTACAGACTATAAAGGGCAAAGACTGTTCCGGTTCACGAGCGGAATTCCATCTTCAGTCGGTTCCCGTCAAGTTCGGCGATGGATTACTGTATCACAGACGACCGCCCTCAAGGATTCGCCGCCTGATTTTTGCCACGCAAATTTTTCTCAGCATCCATGCGTTCTTTCAACAATCAACATCCTTTCTGCGTTTTCGCTGACTTCGACAGAACGTCTTCTTGCGGAAGACCGCCTTCTGAAGGGCTCACTGCCCGATTTCGACACGGCAGCGACCTCTTTCATGTCATCTGAACGGACTTTCCATCAAGACCACCATCTTCCGTTCCATGTTGATTTGTCAGCGTTGTTGACAGAGCCTTTGACTTTGGCCTTCGCCATGCAACGGCGCTATAGAATTAGTTCAGTACCATAACCATAACTTTAGTGTAAGATTGTTTGTTTTCTAAGTTTTGATTTACTGACCGTCCAGTGTCGACGTCTGAAGTGAGCGGAGGACAATTGACGAAAGGATTGAAAGCAATTGTTTTTCTCTCAGAATTTCTTCTAGATTCGAGGATCGAAGGAGCTGATGACTGCGATTTCAGCGGCTTCTTGATATTCTCCGAATACTGCAAAATCGTGTCCACATTTCTCGCGCGATGTCGTCTCTCGCCACCGCCGCCGCCTCCGTTATCATAATAGTCGTCATTATCATCGGAGCTTTCGTTAATTGCATATCCAGTCCGTGAGCTCCTAACCACCAGAGTCGATTGAATCCTTTGAAGTCCTTTACAAATGGCGAATGCACCGACGTTCTTACTTCCACAGCGGAAGGAAACCGGAGTTGATTGGAATTCCTCTTTTGCTCTGTTTTCATTCTCCGCTGATTTCATCCAGTCATCGAAAGCAAATGGCTGCCAAACTGTTGATCAATTTTAAACAATTTCCAATGACTTTTATATAAATATTTTCTCCAAATTATAAGTTTGAAACGAAGTCTGCACTTAGATAAGAGCAACAGATGATGAAACTAATACCTTTCATCATGAAAAAGTTGTTAAGGGGCTGTCCATTAATTACGTCAACAATTTAGGGGGGAGGGGGTTTGAAAAGTTTGACAGTTGTTGACAGGGGGAGGGGAGTCAAGAGAAGTTGACGTCAACAATTTCACTTTTTACAAATAATCAAAAAATAGGAAATTTCATGGAATGCTACTTATTACAATGGAAAAAAGCATGGCAAAAAGGTCATCACCACCACATTTTGACACTCGATGAGGATAAAATGGAAAAAATGGTCATTACCGCGAAAAATATTAACCTTGTTATTGGGACCTGTCATTGATCTTAGGGGGGGTCAAAAGTTTTTGACGTAATTATGGGGGGTTAACTGAAAGTTGACAGTTGTTGACAAGGGGGGAGGGGGTCAAAAATTGCCCAAAAATTTTTGACATAATTAATGGACAGCCCCTAAGCTATATTGCGATAGTCGCATAAGTATAGAGTCTGACATCAGAGCATGGGTCACAAATGCGGACAGACGCGAGTCACGAGAAATGGGCAAAGTTGGTCTGAATCGAGGCTTTCTTCCGAAAACAGTATACATTTCATAATTTATTAGAGCAAAATGTATAATTTTCAAAAGAAATTTCTTTGTAATATCGCAAGACTCGGTCTATATCATTGTATGCAGGGATTTCCCTACACCCCCAGCAGGGGATGCACCCCCGGTTTGCGACAGACACCCCTACCTCTATATCCCTTCCTAGGGGCGATGTTGGGCCTGTTGGCTATCACCAAAACAGACTGATGTTAAAACTATTCATTTAAAATTCTAAAATGTCATCCATTTTCAGATTGGCTTATGTAGTCATGGTCAACATCATCCTACTGAGGTAGTTTTGGTATTCATCATTCGTTGTCGTAATTATCTTTGGAAGTTTTGGAATTTCGATGATTCGGCGGAGCCATGCATACTGCAGTTGCAATGTCTTTCGTTTATATATCTATATATAGAGATAGTTGACATGAACAGTGATGACGTGTGGGACTAGGACTAGGTTACGGAAAACTAGTCATATAAGAGTCAGGACACGAAAAGCTGACACTGTGTTGTGTAGGCCTACCTGGTTAATTAAATAATTCATTTTACCTAATTTTTTACAGTCCGAAGCTGGTGCCTTATGCACTGTGCTTAAGAGTTGTTTCATATAGGCATGCTTCCAGGAGAAAATTCACATATGGAAATTGAAACCTGAACCACTATAACTGACTCCACAAAAATTATAATGGACCGCATGAAAACGGAAGAGATGACAACGGAACTCATATTTTAGACAAGCATTTTCCTTTTTCCGGGTGCCAAGCATCGAACACCCAACGCGCCACCTCCCCCCGCCCAATCCTATTCACCTCTGGGTCCAATGAGTATAGATGAAACATTGACACCCTCCTGCAATTATGGGACCAGTGGCGTAGCCTACACTTTTGCCGCTTCTGACTCATTGTTAATCCGCCGTCCCAAATTCAATCATATCAGAGGCGGATCTAGGGTGTTTGGCACCAGAGGCGTAGGGTGTACTCATGCCGCCCATGGCTCATGTCGTCCAGTGTTTATTCTAGCCACCTTGACTTTGGGGGATTTTGTAATGTTTGGGAGACAAGATCTGAGTCTCCACACTTTTTTTGGGGGGGGATTTCCATTCCCCTAGCCAACATATAAAAAATTTTGGGAGGGAATTTTAAAACTTGGGGGATTCTCCCAGAGAAGGCCTAGAATAAACACTGCATATCGTCGCTTCCAACAATTTTAAAATGTAAATTTTCCGCCCCTTCTAACAATTCTAAAATAAATTTCTCGCCTTCACTGGAAATCCCCTAACAAGCAAAAAAGGTCGTCGCTCCTAAAATTTGCCGACCCCGTCATGTGTGCCGCCCATGGCTAAAGCCGCAATAGCCACTGGAACGCTAGGCCTCTGTATGGGACACCCCTCTGAATGCAAATTCATGGGAAATGTCTGATTTAGCTTATAGGCCCAATCATTGGATGATTAACGGGAGTCTGCCCTCCCCCATTCTCCTCAAACTGTCGCTAAGCTTACAGCTTGAAAGAACACCTCAGAAATTGTGTTTCAGCATGTAATCGATTGTTTTCTTTTATTCGAAGGGCTGTAAACAATTACTGAACAAATAGAGAACTTGCCTTTCTTCACGTTTGTCTCGTTAACGTATTTTGGGTGAACGGCTTCTTCCTTTAATCGTTCAAGGTCGATTGTTGGTGTCTCTTGTTCTTCGTCCGCTCTACGATCACCAGAGATCGTTCGAACAGTATTGTCTTTTGTTCGTTCTAAAGTAGGATCGCCTGTTTTGACGGTCTTCAGCTTGTTCTTTGTGCTCATAAGAAACGCCCTCGGCATTTTATATCCTGCTTGGTATTTTTATTTCAAACTCTTATGCGTTGAAATCTCGGACGATTTTGACAGATACAAATCCCGGTGCATAATCCATTTATAAAATTCTGCGATTCTATCGGAAAGCAATTTGTGCAAAGAAAAGTGGCTTTCGTCGACTGAAGCGAGACTCTTAAGAACTGACAATCTATTGACAGAGGTCAGATCGAGAACATTGCTACAAACACGCAAACATCGAAAATTCACAATGTTAGCGAAATTCAGTGGCTGTTGTTGACGTCTGCGGAATGTTCAGTCGGTCGTTTAGTTTTTATTTTGCTCGATTGGTAGACTTCGTGAATTGAGAGTATTCTGAGTCACTCGGCACACGACGACACTCTGATTGACACTCAGTCTACGACCAATCGCCGTTTATGACTGTAATGACAACGCCGATATTAGGTCACTATGCGAGGCGAAGGACTACTAGCCTACCAGCAGTCTCATTACATTCGATGATGCAAACTGGAATTCCAGCCAGTCAGTCATAAAGCAGACAGACGGACGAAAAGGACAATCTGTGGCAAAGTCAGTTAGAAAGTGATTAGGCCTATGCCCTGTAAACGAAATACCGATATTGAGAAGAACACAGAATTCTGTGTCCCTGCAACCAATACGCCGCATAATTGGGCCTAGCATTCATTAGACGTTATTAAAAACGATCAGCGACTTTTCCATTCGATGTTAGGTCCCCACTCCACTCTTAAATATTAAAAACGAAACGCCTCAAGTTTATGAAATATTTAATAGGCCTAGTAGAAACCAACATCAATCAAAAATTCCTTTCTGTTGGTAAACTTTCCATTGAGAATATCTCAATTTGGCGTTCTTTTTATTGATTTTCAAAAGTTTTACTGTATACGAAAACGAGACTTGAAAAATGAAGCCAGTTTTGAGAGATGCACTGACACAGACAACTAAAGTGCCTGAATAGGAGATAGTATATCGCCAGTGATGCCTCCATTGTTGTTCAGCTCATATTTATTAGTGACGATGTAGTAGTAGTAGTAGTAGTAGTAGTAGTAATAATAATAATAATAATAATAATAATAGTAGTAGTAGTAGTAGTAGTAGTAGTAGTAGTAATGGTGGTGGCAGTGGTGGTGGTGGTGGTGGTGGTGGTGGTGGTGGTGGTGGTGGTGGTGGTGGTGGTGGTGGTGGTAGTGGCAGCAGTAGTGGTGGTGGTGGTGCAGTGGTGGTGGCAGCAGCAGCAGCAGCAGTGGTGGTGGTGGTAGTGGTGGTGGTGGCAGCAGCAGTGGTGGTAGCAGTAGTAGCAGCAGTAGCAGTAGCAGCAGCAGTAGTAGTAGTAGTAGTAGTAGTAGTAGTAGTAGTAGCAGTAGCAGTAGCATTATCAGCAGTAAAAGTGAATGAAAACACGGATGGCGACTTCTTTCTTTTTCGTTTTGAAATTAAATCTCAAATAAGCCTAACTCATTTTACTCAATTTGAACAGCGAAATCGTGTGTTAAAGTCGTTGAGCGGTCAGTTCGGTCTTCTGGGACTGGTATTCTCTGACCTAATTGAGCTTGGCTATGGTCTGCAGCAGCCACTGACTGTTGGCTGCAATAGGAAACCGCTTCAAGTCAATTCCAGTGACCAACAAAAACGAAGCCAACTTGTTCCGCTTCGATGATCATGTTTCTGAATAATCTCATATAAACGCCCAATGTCGTCGTCGTCGTCGTCGTCGTCGTCGTCGACGGCGTCGTTTTGTCAACGATTTAATGCAATTTGTCTAGCGCCAGTCGTTCTAACAATATCTCGAATATTCTCGGTGAGCGATAATTGGGAGCAATGCGCTTGCTTCTCCTCTGCGTCTATAGTCGCGGGCGGTGGAAGCTCATTGTCCGCCCTCTCCAGTGACTATGCGGAGTTCTTGTCTGACCGTCTTTGACGCCATCACGCCATCCACGCCATCATCCATAGTATCCGTCGGAATGATGACAGTCCGCCGAGGCAGTCACCAGATGCAGATGAATGGAATGAGAGAATCTGAAGAGAGCAGCGAAACCTTGAAAGACTGCTACCAACAGCACAGCGACCACATCGTCTCTCTTCGCAGAAACTGTCATGACTGCTTGTGAACGCATTCAAAGACGGAAGGGAACTCCTCAGAAGAGGCCGACAATTGGCAGAGGCACAAACAGCGGCGGCGGCGGCGGCGGCGGCGGCGGGCGGGCGGCGGCGGCGGCGGCGGCGGCGGCGGCGGCGGCGGCGACGACGACTGGCGCTGAACCAGTTGAAAAATTGATTGTTGCAGAGTAGGTGCAGTAGTTATTTGCGCCGAAATAAATTAGTTTACTGCAGTAATGTCGTGGCAGGCGCATGAATAAACTGGAGAAATGGAATCTGGCTATAGTTGAGCTCTTAGAAGTTACAATACTTTTTAGACTAGATTGTTTTAATGGTCCGTGGACTGGCAGATGCTTTTTAATATTGACAAATGTTCTGTAATGTATGTTGGGAAATCCAAAAATGGTAATGAATATGCCTTAGACCCTTAGGGGGGAGGTTCTAACCACAACAGAAAAAGAAAGAGAAGGGGTAATCATCCATATAAGGGTATCGTCGTCTATCGAGCGTTGGGAACCCCAGCGTTGCGAACCCCATTGTCGTAACGTCGCATAGCATCTATATAAGTATGAATCCATTTCAACAATGTACGGAGGCAGCAAAAAGGGCAACCGAATGTGGGGCATGATGAAAATTACAATAGTGAGTCGAGACAAAGAGATAATCATTGGTAAGGCCTCATCTAGATTACAGTGCTCATAATAATCCATTTTTGATAAAGATATAGAGCTTTTAGAAAAGTGCAAAGACGAGCAACGATGATGGTCAATGGATGCCATAATTTAAGTTACGAAAAAAGACTTCAATATTGTAGATTGACAACCTTAGGAAGGAGAAGAGAGAGAGGGGGATTTGAAAGAAACATACAAAATTATGACTGGGAAAGTAGATGTGCCATATGATCGATCCTTTACATTGATGGGCCTACACTATAGGTCTACTATAGCAGCACAAGAGACCACACATGCAAATTGTTTAAGCAGAGGGTGGGTCCAAGATAGAAATTTTTTAGTGCAAGGATTGTGGACAAATGGAACAGTTTGGAGGAGGCAGTAGCGTGCTGCGTGCAGAGGGGGAGGCGAGGCGGTGGCCCCGGGCGCCGACCAGATGGCGCCAAAATTGACTCGGCAACCGTTTTGCTCGTCAAACATTTTTTATCAACTTGGCCCCAGGCGCCCACCACTCTCTGCACTCCACTGGGGCGAAGTGGGAGTGACAGCTGAAACAGTTAACGGATTCAAAGGCTATCTTGGAAAACTAGGTTAACTTATTGAAAGTGGAGAGTTACTACAGTGGTTTTCACGCAGGCTTGCTTAGCCTCCTAAACTACTCACATTAATACTTGACTTTCTGGCTTTCGTAGGCCTCTGAAAACTTGTAGGCCCTAGGCACAGTGCCTACTGTGCCTAATGGATGAGGCGGCCGTGCCTGTAGAATATAGGGTAAACTCATAATGGAATAACTTCGGCCAGAGATGCTAGTCCTTGGCATTGGCCCTGGCCCTAAGGACGCCTTAAGGACCAGTTTCAAGTCCTTCGTCCTGGCCTTGAGGGTTGAGTCCTTGGTCCTGGCCTTGAGGGTTGAGTCCTTGAATTGTCCTTGAAATCAGTCATGGCCATATAAAATCTAGGTCAAAGTATGTCAAAGTTTAGGGAATGAATTCTAGGTTATTTTTAGTCTGGATGACTCCGCAGCGACAAATTGTTAGGTAGGCTACAAGGACACGAATTAACTAGAGTTTGCGGTGACAGCAGCCAATCGCCTTTCTCTCTGACGTCGTCAGCTTGAAAGCCAACGGCTAATCAGAGATCGCTGGAAGGCAGCGGTCGATCAAAGACAAACACATTTAAACATTCCAGTGAGTCACATGTTTATTAAACGGCGTTCTGTTTGGCCTATGGACAGTTCAACATGAAACTACCTGCTACCTACTAAATAGCATGCTATTCTTGCGCTGAAGGCATATTCACATGCTCGGCACTTGCAATTTTTCCGTCTCATGTCCAATCGTTGGCCATTCACCGCGCTCACTCCGATTAGTTGATGGTAGCCTATAGGGCTTACGGCCCTTAAGGTAACGGGGCTAAGGGGCTGTCCATTAATCATGTCAACAATTTTTGGGCAATTGTTGACCCCTCCCCTTGTCAACAACTGTCAACTTTCACTTAACCCCCCATAATTACGTCAAAAACGTTTGACCCCCTCCCCCACAAGATCAATGACAGTTCCCAATAACAAGGTTATTATTTTTTTATGGTGATGACCATTTATCCTTTTTTCTCATCGAGTGTCAAAATGTGGTGGTGATGACCTTTTTACCATGCTTTTTTCCATTCTAATAAGTAGTATTCCATGAAATTTTCTATTTCATGATTATTTGTAAAAAAGTGAAATTGCTGACGTCAACTTCTCTTGACCCCCTCCCCTGTCAACAACTGTCAAACTTTTTCAAACCCCTTCCCCTAAATTGTTGACGTAATTAATGGACAGCCCCTGAGTCGTTATCAGCATAGTGGTCGCCACCACTGCTGTCGTTACTATCAACATTTCTTCTGGCACCTACATTGGTTGTTGGTTAAGAGAATATGTGAAACGTGCAAAGAATTCCATGAGGTTTTTTTGCTCGTCAGAGGAAATGGTCAGAACCCTGTGTGCGCCACTGACCAGTGTTTATTCTATGCCATCTCTGGGGGGAATCCCCCAAGTTAGAAAACCCCCCAAATTTTGATATTTTGGCTAGGTGGGGGTGAAATCCCCCCCCAATTTGACGACCGGGGGTTTTGTGCACTTGAAGAGGGAAAAATATAAGGATGACTTTTTTGTCTGGCAGGCATTTCGGAATTATTTTTAAAAAATACAATGAAATACAATGATAACCTTTTTTGCTTGTCTGGAAAATCGAGAAGGAAAAAGTATATAATAAATCAATGCTAGGTAAAAAGTTTCGTTGATTGAAATGTAGGGTCAATGGGTGAAATGAAAACAGAAGTACAAATGAATTGCATGCAAGATGAGAAATTCTCAGCAGAATGATCATCTCCAATTGAAAGGCTGTCACTAACATGTCCTTTTATAATTTTGTAATAATGTGTAACAGTCTCAATACAATTTAATATAATGATGATGATGATGATGATGATGATGATGATGATGATGATAATAATAATAATAATAATAATATAAAACTTTACATCAATAACTGCTATTATAGAAATATATTACATGACTATAACAGTAATCACAATAACAACAACAACAACAATCATAATGATGAGAACGTTGACGACATCAGCACAATCAGACGATATCATAGTCTATGATAGTCATGAGAACAGGTCACAATGTAACAAATGTCAAATACAAATAAGTCTGACAAAAGTTTATACCGTAATTATTGTACTCTTTTCCACTGCAATCTTTTGACCAGCCATCAAACATTATAGCACCAATAGCCAGGAGTACATACCAACAATAAAGTCAGATGACACACTCATTTAGAAATTAGCAAATGCAGCATTCTCTTCGGTTGTTGCCTATGATGATACAGTACTTCCATGTGGTGACAGACCGGTCCTTAAGCAGTCGATTCTTTCAAATTGTCAAAATAGTGTACAAGTTCTTCATAGGTCACACCAAGTACTTCATAGTCCCACTCGAAATCAGAGCCACTGGCAGCTCCTTCCTCTATATGTCGAAGTCGTTCTTCATGTGCAGTGGTGCTCAATTTTGCTTGTTCCTTAAGAGAATCTTTTGACATCTGCACAATAAAAACAGTCAAGATGAATCATCTGAAGCTAATGCACTTTTTCTTTATTGTATTAATGATCAACATTTCTTTTAAAGCTTAAACCAGTGGTTCCCAAACATTTTCAATCTGCGGCTCCCTTTGCCAGGTTCAGATATTCTCAAGGCACCCCATGTGAAGTTTGAGCAAGGGCACTTTGTGAAATAGTGACAGCAAATATTTGCAGGAAACATTATGCAAAATAAATTAAATACACTTAGATCAGAGATAACTTCATTATCATGACATGATGCAGAAAACATTTGGGCTACAAATGCTTAAATATAGATTATGGACAGCAGCAAATTGAAATAAAATAATAATGATTGCTTTGTAATAATTCACGGCTCCCCAGGGACCCGGGGCTCACACTTTGAGAACCACTGGCTTAAACACTTGTTTAGCAGTTCAATCTATTGTATCAGCTTTTTTCTCCTTCTTGCAATACCAAGAAAACCATTAATTCAAGATACCTAGTTCAATCGATAATTAATGAAAATGACTTCTTCCATGCTATGAATTATGTGAATAGCAACTCAAAACAATGCAATAAAACATCTGCCAGTGCAATAAGTGGCCCAAAAAACGTTTGTAAATTTTTTGTGAAGATCATTCGTTGCAGATTTCAATATATAGATAAGAAATTAATTTGATAGATAAGAAATTAATTAATTAATTTGACTTTTCAGCAGAATTGCAAATAAATAGGATAGAACACTTTGATCATCATTTAACTTATCATTGCAATCAACAATAAAAACAAAAGTACAAGAAAAGCATTTAGAAATCTTGTTATTGAACATCTACCTCAATATTCTCCATGTATTGTCTAATTTGCTGAGGTGTAGGACGAGACACTGCTTCACGATAATTGGTCAGTCTCAGGTCATCACCGTGCCTGTTCATACGCTCATTGGAGGCAACGGGATTGCACTCAGAAACAAGGTTAGGTGTAATCTGAATACTACACTCTGACCCTTTGTATGTTGACACAAAACTGTCCCTGTTGCTAGTACAGGCATTACGCTCACTCAACGATGCATTTGACGAGGCAACACCAGACGGACTCTGGTTACCATTAAAATCAGAGTCAGGCATCAAAGCCTGTGAGCACGAAGTATTGATATCATTGCGCTCTAGCATGTCTCGACTGATCCAGACCCAGTCAGGAGCACAATTGACTGTGTCCTTATAGTCACTGTTAGGTGACTTCTTACGTTTATAACGAACCACAAAGACAGTACAGTTAATTCCAAATATTATGACAGCTAGACAAAAAATGCCCAAGAGTACATACATGCCAATCTCAAGTGAAGTCAAGTTTTGCCCATAGCTAAGGTATTTCTGCTGGACATCTTTTTGTATAGCTGCCTTCTGCACATCATCCTCTCTGTCTATCACAGAGTCATCTACTTTGTTTGTTTTGTGACTGATCTCCATGTTAAGATTTACATCATAATTAAAATGCGCAGTTTGCTTCACAAAATTTGAAATGTGAGTTAATGCAAAGATGCTTTTTGTCACCAAAAAGTCTTTACTGCCACCAAATTTATACTGTTCTGCATCATTCTGATGTCTTTCCAATTCAGACAAAGGCTTTAAGAAGTCAATTTCACCATTCAAATAACCAACAGCAAGTGTTCGTGATGCTTTCCTTTGACATATCTCCCCGAGTTCTATGCTAATTTTCAAAAGTTTCCCTTTGCTCTGTCCTTTGGCAATGATCCGTGGGCTGTCGTGTGAGAATGGTACACCAAAATCAACAGCATGACTATCAACAGCCTCAAGGGTAAGAGTATAATCTTGTGAAGAAAAGTAATGAAGTGGCAATACAGCACCATCATCAAACTTTAAAGAAATATCCAAAAGTCCATCCTGACATCAAAACATGAAAAACATATTATGGATTTATAAATCAGGTTTCATAACTCCTTTAGCTTATAATTTTATTTATGCTTTCTTTAATTCAAAATTTTACATTAAATGACTCAAAGAAACACACACTTTGTCCTTTCTTTTCAGCTGATCATGGTGTAATACCCGAGCTAAAAGTGTTCCTGGTAGATCTAAATTGGTATCAACCGTTAGCGAGAGACCGGTCAACAGGTCAACTTCCAGTTTTTCGATTGAAACTTTGTCGGAGCTGACAAATATTTCCTTTGTTCCTACCACTTTTCCAGAATTTGACAGAATCTAAACAAACAATAACAACTGTTTCTTTAGCACTTATCAAAGATAAAAGCTGACAAAAATAATTAGACACACAGTAGAAATCAAATAAAATCTTGAAAATTATGCAAGACATAATGCTGACAGTCACAGAATAACACTGCAACAAAACCAGATTGAAATACTGGTACATTCCATGCAGCACCTCTTGGGCCATTTTGGCCATAATTTCCATCTGTTCACAGATATTCATGAAAGAGGCAGCATAGAACATCTCTATAGAAGGGCACTTAATTAATTCATTTGTAAATTCATTCATTAATACTCTTAATTGGTCATAATTACAAAATTACAAGTGACTTTGAGAAATAACTGGATTCATTATTTTGTAAATCCATAACATTAAGTTTGACAATAATCAGATTGAAGTAAGAATAATCACAACATTGATAAGACAATGAAGTAAAAAATACAGAATTTATAACAGTAAAAATATTAGAGCTGACAGCTACCTGTATTTCTGACCGTCCAGGTTTTAATCCTTCCACAATATTTCCTTTTAGACTGATGATCGTTGCATCAGTGATGTGCGTCTGACTCAAAAGAATATCAGTCAGTCGAAATTTTGCATTGTGCTTGATAAAATATTGCTTGTTGGGTAGGTTGGTTGAAATAAAATATGTATAGATTTCTAACATTGCCAGCTGATAACGAACTTCACAAGAAAATAATCCAGAGATGTCTTTGCGCCCTGTTAACCTTTCAATATGACTGGGCATTGGATTCGTGATGGTCCCATAATCAGCGTCACGAGATATACTGCTAGAATACACAGCATAAAAACGTGTGAAAGAAGACAACAATGCTTCTTAAAAGCCTTCACATGTTATTATTATTATTATTATAATTACCAGACAATTTATTCAGTGCAATAGTCAAGACTAAGGTCCAAGACAAGAGCGCTTAACAAGTGGAGTTAACATGTAACAAAGACATTAGCATATCTACCATTTGCCTTTTCATATTGATAACTTCTTATTTGCGGTTTCATGCTCTGCTTACAGACGTCTGTTTGTCAGCTGGTTAATCTGTCAGTTTTACACATAGGTTCACATACCAGCTTAATGACTTTAATATAAAATAAGAAATATGACTATGTATGCAGCTTGCACTGTGTATAATTTCTCTCTGAAAAAAATATCCAAATTCCAATTATAAAATGCAAAAGAAGGAAGCAGACACAAATTAATCCAAACAGGATATAAATATACTAGATATTCATGTGTAGATATGAATAAATACAATTTTCACAATACAACTTATACTTGTAAAATCCACAATTAATATATAGTAAATAATAATTATAACTGTATTTTAAGTAAATCTCCAAATTATTATAATGATATAATTAATATTACATTTACATGGTCTATTCATCTGCTATGCTGAAAAGTTGAGATTAACCCAGAGGTGGGCAAAATTTGTCTTTAAGGACCGCATGAAACCTAATACTACATTAATTTCAAACTATCTCACTTTCTGCCGCTCAAGTGCATATTTCGAAATGATCTCATGAGCCACATGGAATCCGTGGCCCGTAGTTTGCCCACCCCCGGTCATTAACCTATCGAGAAATATTAATTTTAAGTTTTAAAACTGGAATTTCAAATTCTGACCAGAAACTAAATAGCACAAGTCTGTGTTTGTAAGTAGGCAAATCAACTAAATGACCACAACCTTAAAGAATCAGCAAATTAACATTCTAATTTCTAAAGAAAAGTTTTCAACGTTCTATACCTATAGCATAGCCACAAGAGCCTGGGCCCCCTTTTAAGGGCTGAGACCAATTGTGTCATTCATGCAAAGTTGATGAGAAAATGTTTTAGAGGTGAGATCATTGTAGATAGAATTTATATGCTAGGCTTTAATAGTGCCTTAGGCCAAAGTAAAGTAAAGTAAAGTAGTGCTGCCCGAAAGCTTTAAAAGAGACTACCGGTAATAACGGAAAAATATACCGGTAAATGGAGAAGTTTCATATCTAGCTATTGCCACTAATGAGCTGGCAGAAAGCAACTATGATGATGATGATGATGATGATGATGATGATGATGATGATGATGATGAGTCTTTAAAAGTTGCATCAGAGCTTATGGTTTAACTCCAGTATTATTCAAAAGTTTCTGTACCTGTGGCTCTGCCTAAGGACCCACTGGGAGAGCCCATGACACTCCGGTGAACCTCTAAGTCTGGCTAAATAAGAAGTGCAGGTGTGTGTCTATCTTGATAGTGTCCCCTATTCTGAAATCCTGGCTGCACCAATGACTATTATCATTATTTGCTTTATCTTTTATTTCAACATTCCATTCATTCCATTCTTATTCTTAAATTTGCAGAAAAGCCATGTTTTGGTTCTTTTGAATTAAAATAGTTACCATCAAAGAACATATAGTCCTATGATTAAACTACCAGTACTTGTAATCAGTTCTTAAATTCCTCCTAATAGAGTCTGTAAGAAGTTCACATCTATATTTACATGTTTTGAAATTTAAATAATTTGCCTAATGATAAAAAATTCTGGTTCATGCCTCAATCTTTGAGATTCCAATGGGATCTTCCATCCTTTGATCAAGTCAAGCTCTGAGTCAGACAATTCTATTTCCAGAGGAAATCCAGGCACCCAAACCTTGAAAATAATAAATCTTGTATGTCGACCAAATTTTGCAGTGATGCTTATGCTTGAAGAGCCTCTGGCTTCAGTTCCATCCAAGAAAACCCAGTTGCAAGATTCAAGAACCTTCAATAACAAACAGTCTGTCCAGGAGCGTCATTTGGAGGAAGAGGGCCGTGCCCTCAAGGAAATGAAGAAATAATGTATAATGTATTAAATAAATAAATAAATGTGAAATGTGCAAAAAATCACAAAAAATTCCCAAAAATATCAACAAATTACAAATTTGCCAAAAATTGCCCAAAATTTGGACCAAAAAATTATCCCGCCTCCAAGGAAAGTGTGAAATGACGCTACTGAGTCTGTCACATCACGAATAATAAACACTGTGAAGAAATATCTGAGGTAACCAAGAATAAATCAAAACGATTTACACTTTGTATCAATAAGCACGTGTTAACATTTGGACACAATGAAAATGGCTGGTCTGACCTTCAGAATGGAAGGATCACTCGAGTGACACGTTGACTGAGATGTGACATCAGTGATGTGTCCTGAATGAGTTACAGAGTAAATGCGAATATTGTAAGTTTGCATTTTCCCTGTCAGAATTGCAAGGTTAACAAGTTCTCTTGTCTGTGGAAGATAACATGTCAATAAGTATAAGTTAGGGTTAGGGTTAACCCTAACCCTAACATGTCAATAAGCATCAGTTGCTAAAGTGGGACACAGTTTTAATGCTGCATGCATATATTAAAATTTTTTTAAAGAATTTACTGAAGAATCAAAATAGATACTCAAACATTACTAGCAAATTAATGTCTCTTGTTGATGGTTGTGGCACGATTTTGCAAGAAAGATAAGATTACTTGGAAGATTTTATTATAAAACACAAAGCCTAAACCTTCATCTTCAAGCTCATTCAGACCAGAAGAGGCCAACGCCCCTCGCTACAACTGCCGCCTGGCGATTCAATCAAATATTAATAATTAAGTTGCAACAAAACAGTTCCAAGAAAGCATCTCATAACACTCTTGATGATTCACATTAGATTTTGTACACTCCCACTACTGCCAAAAAGTCATAAATTTAGATCTCACACAAGACACTCCTAATCTTCACATATGCTAGAAAAGAACTCTGCTCGGACAGACAAAATTTACAAACTGTGCATTAGAATGCGATCAGTAACACAAAATGCTGTCCAATGCATAAACCCTAGAATTAAAAATATCCCCTACCAAAACATTTTACAACAAAATGTTAAAGATATTTGAAGAATTTGAGATCTTGTTCCTAAATCTAATATAATACTATTTGCCAATACTTGTGCTACCAGCTTACTAGATTACTGTTAATATTTATCACAATGGTCTAGTCAAATCCAGAGTGCTAAAACTTCAGAGTATCCAGAACTCTGTTGCTAAAGCCATCAGTAAAAGTCCTTAGCATGACCACATAAAAGCTACCGTTAAAATCTTATTCCAGTTACCTGTTGAACAGATTCACTTTAAGACCAGCCTACTGCCGGGTAATTTATAAAACACAGGAGACTTTTAAATATTTGAGATCCATGATAAATCACTTAAAAATTCTTAATCAACAACATCTCTGCTGAATCCTTAATTTGACAAACACAGAACTAACACTGCTGGGTCGTCTTCTGTAAGTTCTGTAGTCTTCTCAATGTTTTGGAAAACGACAGCCAAGGTGTTTAATACACAAACATTTACTGGTACTCACGGTTAGCACAGATATATACACAAAGATAAAAGTCCATGGTTCTCAGCGACTCCTCAAGACATACACTCCGTCTGCTCTTCCTCAAAAGAACTTTTGCAGACGTCTGCAGATGGTTTTGAAGTGCAAGTGATTGACAACTTCATGTACTAGAATTGGTGCTATAAAAGTTCATAATAATTATCAGAATAGTCTAGAAAACTGCAACAAAACTGGAATATATTAACCTTGACAATGGGAACAATGGTGTATATGTTATCTCTTTGAATCTCAACTCTAGCCACTAATCGATTTTCAATGGGCTGGTTGAAATTTTTCTGATTTGTAGTCTTTTCGTATTCAAGCATTATATTTATACGACCTCTGTCATCTCCATAGGCATCCTCATCAACTTCAAATATCCACTCAAAGATGTCTGTTACAGTTCTAAATAAAATAGATGAATGAGCATATTTACAACACCTAATACCGGTAATTGACAAAATGGCATTATGTTGGTAGTAGAATTGCAAATGCTTTATCAAAATAACTTCAAAGATACCGGTATTTAGAAACAACAGCTAGATGTTCAATAGTTAAAACTGCCAGGCATGGTTGCCAGAGATATCAGATGGCACAGTTATCACACAAAGATAAAGTCCGTGGTTCAGAGACTCCTCAAGACATTCAAACAATAACAACACTGATATTGGCTTAAAGAACCTCAGGTGTGTGTGTGTGTGTGTGCGTGCGCGCGTGCGCCTGTGTGTGAACATGAATTTTTCAATCACAAACTATTGAAATAGATATAATGGGATTTAAAGAAAACACAGTTTTATGCTTTAAAAACAAACTCAATTCAAATTCAATTTATCACTCAGTTACAAAGCACCAGGGTATCAATTTAAAGTGCTTTCAGATTAGTATTTTTGTGATGAAACCAGTTGTTTTTGCTTTGCGTACTTATGTATGGCAGATTTGTCCTGTATTATATCTTGGCAAACAGCTAACCCTACCAAATATACTGCTGTTCTTGGCAAACCCCCTTTAACACAGCTGTCAGCTTCTCTTGAATCAAGAACTTCTATCAGGGTTGTCCATGGGAACGTTATTTCCTATTGGAATCCCATGGCAAAGGTCCCATGGATGGGACAGTATGTGACAGCACACATTTGTATTTCCCATAGGACAGTAGCCATGTCATAGCAACAACTTGATCCATGTCACAGCTACTCTTGATTTTTTTATATTTCACCTTTTTAAAGCTTTTTACCCTTCTTCACTGAATTTTTATAGGGTGTTTTTGTTCAATGGCCAATGTTTTGTTATGTTATGCTGTGCTATAAATTTATACAGCGCAACACTGAAAGCAATAACATACCAGGTACAGTACATGCAAATAAGGGGTCGGAAGGTAGAAGAGTGGTAACAACAGTGGCCTGTAGAGCTGATGGAAGTGAGTTCGATACCTGCAGGAGCCTGGGGTTGACTCAGCCTTCAGTGATAAAAACGAGCAGCATTAGCAACATTATGAAGGTAACCATACTATGGTTACCATAGTTTCAGCGGTAAAGGCTGGCTACTGTGACAAATATACGGCTTGGCCATCTTTGGGCTGATGGCAAAGAAACCGGGGATCAGCACTGAACCCTATGGGCAATGAGCCTACGGATGCACCTTTACCTTTTTACTTTACATGCAAACAAACAATGATCTGTAAAAGCATTTTTATAGAGCTTCACAAAGTTCACATCAAAGTAGCTAATGCTGAACAAAGAGCAGTAAAACTAACTACATAACTCACAGAGCTCTTTCACCAACTCACAGCACACACTTCAGCTGTTGGGTTTATTTAATTTTCTTCACCCTATAATTAAACACTAATAGTATACTGCATTTTCCAACTTTTGTATGATCTGCTTCCTTTTCTTCTTCTTTAGGTGCTGTGCATTTCTATGTTAGCAACCATGGACTTCAACTTTATTCGATCTTGACATCCTCTTATTAATTCCATGTTATTCTTTATTTCCTCAATCCTTCCTCGTAGGCAGTCTACATACTGGTACATGTTTCTCTGCCGTCCTCTAGCTCTTTTTCCCTCCACTTTTCCGGTTACTGCCAAATGTCAAATGCCAATTTCACATTATGTGTCCAAAGAAGGAAAGCTGCCTTTTTTGCTGGTTACCATCAGACTTCTTTCTATTCCAATTTCATACAGGATCTCTTTGGTTTCTTTACCGTCCATGCAATCCTCAGCATGATCCTTTGAAGAAACCACATTTCTGTGGCTTCCAGTTTCTTCCGCATGGCCTTGGATACAGTCCGTCTTTGCTCCATACAAGAGGACTGAACACGCAGCTTTTGATCACTCTTAATTGTGTCTCATAAGAGATGTACCCATTTGTAAGCATCACTTTGAGTTCATAGAATGCTGCCATGGCCATTCCTATTCTTGATGTTATGTCTTTCTTACATTTCCCGTTGCTGATTACCAGTATCATACTGTCAAAGTATTTGAACTGTCCCACTTGTTTGATCTCATTTCCACTTAGTTTCTTACAGATTAAAAATGGACAAACATCAACAGTCTACCTGCTGTGCATATATTTTGTAACAGCTGAAGCATTGACCACAGCTCCGTGGAGTTTGTGGCTGAGATCAAGTGCAACCTTCCACAATGATGTATTTCTGGCCTCAGCACCAATAACCCTGACACCATGACGTGCTTTCACTCTGAAATCAGTCATACAGCTATTACATTTCCATCAGTTAGTTCCACAATAACACAACAATATGAGCTACATACAAAATCAGATATTTTAAAATTAAATTCTTATTAGCTATATAAAAGCAAATCTAAATGATCAACCCTAACCCTAAATGATCAATTTATATGGCACTTTGGAAATAATAATCTAGCTTTAAACCTTAAGTACTAAACAGACATTAATAGTAATGTCCATTATATACTGACTCTCATATGAATACCTGTAATCCTAGAATTGAACCCAGGTTTATTGTTCATTTAAATCGGAGCTGACACTTATGACATATTGTGAGTTGTGACATATAGGCAAGATAATTAATTGATTCCGATGAGTTGCAAATCAATTTAAAAGACTTTGTGTTGGTACACAGAATGATCTGGAAGCAAAGTCTGTTATGAAGACTTTTGATACAATTTACTCTGTATAATAAACAAATATTGTAGAAACTTTTGACCTTATTTATATGATCGTTAAAAGACATGTTCTTATCAGACATTACCCCTAGATTGCAGACAGACTGACTTAGATTAACTGAAATGTTGTCAAAGTTAAAGAAATTAATGTCTTCAAATTTACTTAAATTAAATGATCTACCAAGAAGTAAAAAGTCAGTTTTTGAAGGGTCCAGTGCAAGCTTATTATATTATTAAACATCCAAGACTGAACGCTTTGCAGACAAATGGATAGATTTTCTAGTGACACTGAAGAGGTTTTATCATCAAAGGCAATGAACAATTGTCAGCATAGAAATTCTAGTCATCAGAGAACTGTGAAAAAAGTGATCCAAGCGGCATTGTATATAAGGTGAAAAGGAGAGGGCCTAAAAACAGATCCTGGGGAACACCAAAATCTATCTTAACCCCTTAACTGGGTATTTAACTGTAACTCAATGTAAAATGGACGGATAATCTGGGGTCCCCAGTTAAGGGGTTAACTGAAATTGACTGAACACAGTTACAGTAAGCAGTGTGACTGTGATGTTGAAGGTAAGATGTGAACCATTCCAATGCAGTACCTGATAAGCCAAACCAATGCTCAACTGAGGATTGCATGAACTATTGTGTCAAATGAAACATACAAATCTAGTAAAATAAGTGCTGTTACCTTGTCTTTATTCATAACAGACAAAATATAATCATAAACAGCCAGGAGAGCAGTTTCAGTTTAATGAAATTTTCTATCTGCAGATTGCTTAGGCAATAAAAGATTATGCCATGAAAGATGTACATTTATTTGACTAAGCACAATGAGTTCAACAAGTTTAGATATAGAAATTAAATTTGAGATAGGCCTATAGATAGAAAAATCATTTGGATTGAGGCAATGACTTCCCAAGCCTGGAGCAGCCACAGAGAAGGCATGGACCTCCTAAGATGTGGCTACGGAAATTATGGTTTGTTTGATTGCATTAAACTAAAACTATAACATGATTTCAAAGTGGCTTAGGAGGCATTACTGCCTGTGTGAAAGCCATTAAGGGCCCTAAAAAGGCTTGAACGTATGACTACCTCTCCAGCGCATAACCTAACTTGCTATCTACCATTCCCTGAATATTTAATATTGTGCAAAAGGGTTCTTTGGTAAAGAATCTTATGAACAGTTACAAATTGAAATCAAATTTTGATTGTCATCTGCATACAATACAAATAGTAGTCTAAGAGATGATCAGATAACAACCAATAGGCATTGTGTACATAGCTCGAACCAATCAAATCTCTCACAAGTATCTTTGATGCCTGTTTGAAGTTATAGTAATCAACTTTTCTACCCACCATGTGCTAGTTCTGGAAATAGGTCTTATCTTTGTCCTTGTGTCTGAAAATCACTGTTGCTATTAGCTGCCATTCTCCTCATCTCTGTAAGACCTATACACCACATACTACAAGTGATGTATAGGTCACACAGGTCAAACTACTCAATGCATACACAATACAAGGTCATAGCTTCATTAATGAACATCAAATCAACACTTACTTCATAATGAAAGACTGAAGATTGGAATTGGAATGTAATTTCACAGGCATTCGGAAATTAGAGCCCGGATAAAAACTTGCCTGTGGAACATAGACTAGAATGTTGCTGTCTTCTTTCAGTTCCTCGTATGTTAAAGGATTGTTTACAAGAGACACAACTGATATGAAATTCTTTTCATTGGAACCCTGCTCCGTCTGATTGAATGCCTCAGTACAGTTAATAATACCATCAAAAACAGCAACCGAGTAAAATACATTCAGATTAACAGCTTCTTCCTGTGTCCACCACTCTCCAGGAACGGAAATTTCAGCCAAACACACTTTTGTTCTTTCATTTAGGGCACAAAAAGACATAAAATACAGCATCTCCTTAAGAACATAAGCTACCACACAATACTTGGTATCATTGTGGAAGTTGGATAATGATTCGTGATAGGGTCTGTTTTCTTTATCCGAGTTGCTGTATGAAGTCAGTTGAGTCACAACACTGGCATGAAACAGGACTTGAATGACAGGTCTGTCAGCAGAAATGGACTGACGAACAATGTGGGCGCTAATTTCATGGTCACCAACTAAGGCATTTGTGGGAATCTGACTAGTGCTCAAAGCCTTCTTTATTACAGTCTGTGAAACCTGCCTTTCTGCAACATAGTTGCCAAATTCTGCTCGCAGTGAAGCAAGGACAGAGGTTTGCATCAATGGAGCAATGATATACTCCTTTTCCTTTACATAAGAGACACTTGCACTACCTTTTTCTGGTTTTAAGAATAAACCTGACAGTGGATTGTTAAGTGCCACCTCTAGAATGGCAGCAAAACCTGTACAAAACAATCAATTTAAAGAACTAAGAAGTTGCTAATTATGTAACTTCTATAAAAGATCACAGGTGTATGCAAATAATTATCAGACATTTTCTAAAGCTTGTCAGCTTAGGTAACTATAATATTTCAATTACATAATAAGATCAATGTCATACATATTCATTCACAGCATGCACATGCGCACACACACACACACACACACACATAAGCATTGCAAGCACCATAATGCAGCATAATAAATTATAAAGTAACATAAAACAATTTCTTTAATGAAAAATTATTGTTTATCAACCCCTGGTTCACATAATGCTTAGTAATAGTTCATGTATTCATATACATATAGAGACACAGTTCGTCAGCTAGACCAATTCCACCTCAGATACCTACGCAAAATAGCAGGTATAAAATGGCAAGACAGAACCTCCAATACTGAAGTACTTCGATCGTGAAAAATAACAGGCATCGAGGCTATCCTCCTGCATGCGCAATTACGTTGGGTAGGACATGTGGTGCGTATGCCCGACAACCGCATACCAAAACAGATATTTTACGGTCAGCTAGCTTCTGGCAAGTGTCTACAGGGTGCCGTCATGAAACGGCACAAAGACTCTCTCAAACACAATCTGATGCAATGCGCCATCGACCCGAAAGATCTGGCCAGTGCGCCACTAAACAGGACAGCCTGGAAAAGCAGCTGTCACAAAGCAGTTGTAAAATTTGAAGAACAGCGTGTTGCAACACTGGAACACAAAAGATCCCTTCGAAAGGCAGCCACCCACAACAATCCTGGAAAATGGTCATGCGACAAATACCCAAGAACTTGCCATTCAAGAATAGGGCTTCACTCGCACAGAGAAACTCACCGGTGATCGCAATTCGTCGACCTCGACGAAGCAGTCCATGAATTCATATACGGTACGTACATTGCACAAATTAACATATGTATAGGCCTATTTCACTTTGCTGCTGTCCTCGACAGTACTAACCAGTAACCATCCCAGTTTTCTTCATCAACTTCATAAGTGTTTAGACATCTCAGCAAGCACATAACTTTGGTTAACCTCAACTTCACATTTACAAACTCAAACCCACTATTAACTTCAGTATGCAATTTAGATGGGGAATGATTTCTGGTTAGAATTATGGTATATATATGGGGAAAATCATGCTTAGGGTCTTTGTGTTGATGCCAAAAAGTAAAGTAGATATAGAGGCAAAGCCAATTTTGAAAAAGGATATTAATCTGTGACACTAACAATGTAATTACCCTTTTGCTCAACATCAAGCATTTAGAGTGACTTGAGCCTTTTTTTTATTAAGAATAAGACTCTTTTTATTAAGAATAAACTGACTCCATCCATCTCCTTCCTGCATATTTCCATCTCAGAAAGCTCACTGAAAAATATTGAATTCCCACTTATTTACTATATACACATCTCAAAAACTGGAAGCACCTCTAAACACAAATACAATAATCACAGTGATGGGCAACTAACTAAAAAACAGTAGCTAAACTATAACTAAATTTGAACTAGAAATAAGTAGCTAAACTTTTTTAGTGCAATCTAACTTTCTAATATAGTTAAATAAACTAAAAAAATATAGTTAATCTTTTTGCATCTAATTTTACAACTATTTCCTAGGTATCAGGTAAGTGTTCATGAAAACATAGACGATGCTTGCAACATGAACATATCAGTCAATGAACCATTGAAATCATTAATTATTGTCTATTTAATATTTAAGTCCAGGGCACGATTTGCGGGGAGGGGGAATCTTCTCTCCACTGCCAAACTGCATCCCCTACTGCTACATCCCCCACCACTACATCCCCACTGCTACCTTTCCCAACAACTACATCCCCCAAGCTCAACATATTCCCCCACTGCTCCAGGTCACAAATCGCAACCTGTTTAAGTCTTAGTCTAGACTGCAGAAACACAAGTTTGTCAAGTTTGTTTGGAAAAAATGACCCAGAAAAGAATAGATTGAAAAGAGACTGTTATTGAGAATTCGAGACACCAACTAAAAAGTTTTAGTTAAACTATTTAGTTATTAACAAAATTGTTCAGTTAAACTAGCATTTTAACTAAACTATTTATATTTAATTAAACTAATTAATTAATTAATTAAACTATGAAGAATGGATGGCATCGAACCGTCTTGCCCTCAACCCGGGCAAGACGGAGCTCCTGTGGCTGAGCACCCCGAGGAGGGGACACCTTATCGACCCAACACCATTCGAGATAGGTGGTAAAGAAGTTGCGCCTTCCAATGAGCTCCGCCTCCTAGGGGTGCTCATCGACTCCTCTGACCCTCGTCGGCATCTCAGCGCCGTGACCGCTCTTGCTTCTTCCAACTCCGGCGACTTAGGGAAGTTCGCCGTCACATAACAACACCGGCCGCCATCCATCTCGTCCGCTCTCGTTACTTTCGAGACTGGATTACTGTAACAGTGTCCTTCTCGGACTTCCTGGGAACCAGCTTAGCAGACTCAGGCGGTCATCAATGCCTCTGCGCGGATTATTTTCGGCCTGAGGCGGCACGAGCATGTGACACCTGTGCTAAGGGACAGGCTCCATTGGCCGGGTCCCGGGCGCATAGTCTACAAGCGGTGTTGGCTGACTTTCCGCGCTTCGGGACCCCGCCTGCCCCAATTACTTGTCACGCCTGGTACGGAAACAAACGACGACCGGGTGCCGTCTCAGCTGAGATCCAGCAGTCGCCACCGGCTTTACGTTCCTCCTCCGGCCAGAACTCGGAAGTTTGGCGGCGCTCCATGACTCACGGCAACCCACTTCTGTGGAATGCGCTCCCGATTCGCTGGCCGGACTATTTCTCCTGAAACGTTCGCCAAAGAACTAAAAAAACGTACTTGTTCACCAGATCGTACAGTTATTAGCTGTGTGTTGATTGTACAGCGCTTTTGGTTTTGGCCGATGGCCATGTTACGGCGCTTCATAAATAGTCGAATAATAAATAAATAAATAAATAAACTAAACAAATTTAGTTAAACTTTTAGCTAGTAACTAATTAACTTAGTTAACTAATTAACTTAGTTAACTAATTAATTTAGTTAGTAACTAAGTAGTTAACTAGTTGCCCATCACTGAATAAGCGCTATATAAATCTATATAACATACATACTGCCTGATACAGGACTCAGCCTTCATGTAATAAAAGTCTATTTAAATTACGCAGATTTCTGGCAACGAAGTCCTAAACGACGACTACGACGATTGAAGCATGATGCTGCGCAATGACAACATTCTGATCTAATAGAGGAGCACCGGCGCTGTTAAAGCTCACCGATCTGAGCGGAGAGAAAGACGGCGAACGGAACGGACGACACCCGGCGGAGACGACCGGCCGAACGGCTGCCGATCGGCTCTCCGTTTATCCTCATTCTATGCATCACAACGACCGACTCATTCGCCTACGACGATCTCTGGCCGATCTCAACACGCATTCGGCTTCGATTTACGCGAACTTTTCTTCACGCACATTCAGAAAATAATAATTAATTCGTTGTCGCCGCATTTTATGTTTATTTATTTCAAACAGACAACGAAGCAGCGGTGGACGGTGGACGAGGAGCCGCTCTCCTCAACCAACCAGAGTGATCCACAAATGACGTAACGGACTTAGGGGGTTCAAACATTTGTGACGATGTGTAACGACACAGCCGGGTTCCGGAAATGTGACGTCACATAATACTAAAAAAATTAAAAGTGGCGACCATTGACGTATATATATAGCCTAGACTGGTCATAGCCTCGTTAGCCTGAGGCCACGGTCTGAGCCTCGCCAGATGGCTGCCGATCGCGGCCACCTAGCGAATAGATGCTCAACTAAATTCTCATCTGCCGCTGCTGCAACCATATATTACAGTTAAAAGACACATTGTCATGACTGTCCTGCATTATTCGGTAATTTATTAGTCTAATGAATTAGTGTAATAATGTGGAGAATTTGTATAGTTTATACGGCTACTGAAATCTACCGCGTCCAGGCGTTTTTGCTTGTCAGCACGTTTGAAAAAAAAGGAACAAGAGGAAAGATGAGGGCTGATGATGACCTTTTCATTTTTTGCTTGTCAGCACATTTAGAAAGGAAAATTAAAAAGTACAAGGGAAAGATGAGGATGGCCTTTTTGCTTGTCAGTATTTTTCGAAAGACGAGAAGAGGGTGTCAACGCGCTGTGACGCAGTGGCGCAAACCTGGCGTGAACATTGGGGAGTTAAATCGTTCATAAAGTCATGTCAGACCTCCTTATCATCCCACAAAAAAGTCTTGACGAGCAAAAATAGGTCATCCACAATGAGTGATTTAACCAGATTTTACCATAAGGCACAAAACATTGGGGGATAATTTATACTCTGTCCCTTACTAATTATTGGGGGACCGTCTCCTGCCGTCCCCCTTGTTTTACGCCCATGCTATGACGTCATTTATATTTGAGGGGGTCCAACTTTTGTGACGACGTGTGACGAAGAGCCGAAGAGTCAAAAGCCTGCCAAAATTGCGTTACGTTTTTTATGGCTGACCCCTATAACCCTGACCCTATGGAATTTTGTCTTCGCTATTTGAACGGGTAAGGGAGAAGGAGATGGAGAATAAGACGGAGAAGAAAGGCCGGCGCTGGTAGAGAATGGAGAGGCCGAAGGAGATGGCAGCGTGCCGGAGCGGAGCTTATAAAAGAGGGACTTAAGCGCGGGGAGAACAAGGGTTGGTCGTGGAAGCGTTGGTCGTGTCCGGAGTCGTTGGTCGTCGTCGTTGGTTGGTTGGCGTTGCGGCCAAGGTAGGTCTGCTAGAGACGCGGGAAGACGCGGTCAGCGGGAAAGACCTGGATGCTAAAGAAGAAAGGACGGATCGGAAGGAGGGAGATCCAAGGACGGAACAGGAGCGAGTGGTGATGGTAAGAAGTCTAATGCTAATTCTGTATTGCGTAGTGGTCGTAGAATAAATTCGATTAGTTCGCATTTAGACAACCTTGACGATTGTTATATGTTTATTGGAAGCCTTATAATGTTAATAATAATCACATGTTAAAACCAAGACAGTCTTATCCATTATCTCTCGGTAATCATCAACTAAGGGAACCCAGCGGACGAACGACATCGGGTCAGGGGAGGGAGGAAGGAGCCGCTCTAGGGGAACCAGATTTAGGAGGGGAGTTGGTAGAAATAGAGGGTGTCCCCCCCCCAGAGTCGTTGAAATTGGTACCAGAAGTGATTTTTTTCTAATCCCTTTCGAGAGATTTTGGAGTTGAGAGAGAAATTTTAATGTGAGGATTGCATAATCTTGATTGCATAAATTTGTGTGCATAACGTGATTGCATAAAATTGTCTTGCATACATTTTTGCATAAATGGCGGCACGATCGACGCGGGTAGATTCGAGAATGTCGATACCGTTGTTGAGTATGGAAAGGGTACCCGACGATCCCGAAATTAGTTTCGATGATCCGTTAGAGCCTGGGGGAGATAATCGGGGAGCTACACCGCCCGCTAGAACGGCCTTCGATAGCGACAGGGGAGTGAGGGGACATGATACCGCCAGTGTAGCGAGGGGTCCGAACCTTAATGATGGCCTGTTGCGAAGCCCGTCTCCGAGGCGTACGACCAGAACATTATCTCAGCACCCTGGGGACCGGGTAGGACGAGGAGGGGTCTGAGACAGTGAGCGACCGTTAGCAAGGTGTGTCGACCTGGCCATAAACACCGAACACGAGGCGCAATCGCCTGGCCTTAGTCCGATACCGATTTATAGAAGGGAAGAAAGGGGGGCTCGGCCCGAAAACGATCAGGTTTACGATCGGAGGGAAAATAACCGCAATCACGACCGAAGAACGGGGGGAGAATTTTACTACCCAGACAGACCCCGAGGGATGACCGTAGATCAGTACCCGATAGACACCGATCACAGAGGAAATCATGATAGCAGATACCGGCCGGGGCCCACCACACAGATGATTGACCCGAACCACAGTGATAATCGAGGGTCGGGGGCCGAGTACTATAGACCAGAAACACCCGGTTTTAGGCCATTGAACAGGGGTCCGATCGAAATGGCAGACAGAATAGATTACCCCGATCAAAATCATTGCTATCCGACAATTGATCCGAATAGAGTATATAACCGGGACAACCGTTGGCCCGAGACCGAGTATGACCGATGGGGAACAGGCAGAACGCTACCATTGATCACTAGACCGATTGATATTAACCACCGCTTGGACCATGGCTCACCGAGGCCAATGGATAGAACCGATAGGCCCGGAAATCAACCCAGACAGTTCATGAAACCTGCCAAATATAATGGGACGGGGCCGGTCGAGTCCTATATCCGACAGTTCGAAATTTGCTCACGGTATAACGCCTGGAATGCAAGTGAAAAATGTGACTTCCTCCAGTGGGCACTAGAGGGCGGCGCCACTGAAATTTTATGGAATTTACAAGGCATAGGGGACCTTACTTACGAGAAATTGGTGGACCGCTTAAGACAGCGATTTGGCTGTCAGGGCCAGTCAGAGACATATAGGGCGGAATTATTTGGATATAAACAGAAAAAGTCTCAATCTTTAAATGACCTAGTGTTTGAGATACGAAAGTTGACCTGTTTATCTTACCCAAATCAAAGCAATAATGAAGCAATTGAAGGTATAGCCCGCGATATGTTCGTTCAGGCTATAGCAGACCCCAGTTAAGTTTGAAGGTCCGTGAACGAGAGCCCACGACCCTAAATGACGCCTTCAAAATAGCCCTTCGGTTAGAAAGTTTTCTAAATTGAGCGGACCCGAAATTACACCACACCCGGTCCAATATATGGAGGGGACGAAAGGGGGAACGGAAGCTGAATCGTTTTGCCGTAGATTTGAAGAAGCCATAAGAGTCCAGAACACAGTGGCGTAACGTGGGGGGGGGCGGGGGGGGGCACTTTGTTGACTGCCCCTCGGGCCCCGGGCTGGGGGGGCCCCCAAAGAGGGGTCTAAGCTAGGGTTAGGTTAGGGTTAACCCTAATAATCCTAGAAATGAACGTGCTGACGACCTTTTTTTTTTTTTTTTTTTTTGCTCGTGAGGATAAAAAAAGGAAAGGAGGTGATGACGTTTTTTTTTTTTTTTTTTTTTTTTTCGTCAGCACGAAACTTTGGAACTTTAGGGCCCCCGTGGCAAAGGTGCCCCCCGGGCCCCCAAAAGTAACGCTACGCCACTGCCAGAACATGGCGCAGGAAAAGTTCCAACAGTCCGTTAACGACCAGTTGCAGAAAATGGCCGCCATGTATAGTCAGAAAAACAGCCCTCCCCCGATGCAAGCGACCGAAAAACAGGTCCGTTTCGAAGTGAACAATCGTCCGTCACCAGCTCCGTCTCCGACACCATTCTTTACACCGAGACATGAGGGGCCAGAGATGAATAAACATGATAATAATTGGCGATCTAGATCCGCCCCTGATAACCGTGAAACACAGGTTAGGTCCTATGATCAAAATAACCGATCAAAAGAGCCTCCTCGGTGTTGGAACTGCTTAAGCCACGAGCACCTTAGACGGAACTGCCCAGAGAAATGGCGCAATAGAAGTCCCAGACCCCAAGTGAACCAAAGTGTAAACCGGGAAGGCATTGCAGGGGGCCCGAAGTCACTTTATGTGAAAGCCAGAATAAATGGCCGACCGTTGTGGTCACTCATGGACACCGGGGCTACTGAAAATTTGATCCACAGTCGATTCACTAGAGGCGCCACAATCAGGCCCACTGTTGTCGATTTATATGCAGCCAACGGTAGCAGAATTAATGTGAAGGGCGAGACGATTTTGACTATACGATTTAACCCCAGATGTGTTTCTAAAGTCAGGTTTATTGTGTCCGATGATATAAGTGAAATATTACTAGGAATGGAGTTTCTTAAAAGCGAAAAATGCAAGCTAGACTTTCAGACTGACACGTTACAAATCGGACAAGAGATAATAAAATTGACGACCTTTGTTGGTCAGCGTTGGGCCAGACGGGTTCAGTTAGGGGAAGAAATAACCCTGCCCCCCGAATCGACCAGTATAATACCGGCCAAAATGTTGATAGGGAACGCCGAGGGAGAAGGGGAAGGAGATTGGTTGCTCGAACACAAAGAGGTCAGCCCTGGCGTACATTTAGCCCGCGCTGTGTACGGAGGCCGGGCGGGGGAAGCAGCAGTGCAGATGACTAATACGAACTCGACGCCCGCTATTATACGAGCGCACGAAGTGCTGGGTGAACTCACCCCAGTCATTGTCCAGAATAAAGGCCATAAAACCGACCCCGAAAACAACGAAGTATGGAAAACCGCTGTAGCCACAATTATTGAAAAATTACCCACTGAAGTAACCGATGAAGAAAAATTAAAATTAACCGAGGTACTGCTTCGCTACCGTAACGTATTCTCAATGAATGATACTGATTTGGGATGCACTGATTTGATAGAACATAGTATAACAACGACGGATAATATACCGATTCGACAACCCCTTAGGAGACAGCCTAGCGCATATTTAGACGCAATTGACGAGCACACTGACCTGTTGTTAAGACAGGACGTCTTACGGCCCTCTCAGAGTGAATGGGCGTCAAATGTCTTCGCTATTGGATGTTTTCAATATGCGGAATAAATGAACATGAATGGTGAAAGACCGTAAAATCGTTGACTGATGCAGCGATGCTTATGTCCATTATGAAGTGGCGCTATCAGTGGCGTCGATCGCCAGGAATTTTTGGTTGGGCAAAAGGGGACTGGTGTGTCATATTCCTTACCCCACCCCACACCCCCCCCCACAAAAACTTTCTCACCGGATTTGCGCGAATCTCATAAGTGGTCTGGGGTCAGGTTGGGGGGCAGTTGCCAATCATTCAGCCGTTGCCATGTAAAACTGAAGACGCTAACCCTTCGGTTCTCCGTACGGCACGGTAAGGGCACTGACTGCTGACTCTGGAGTGTAGGCTACCTTTGTTCTTTATTGTCAGACTTTTCAGTACGTTAAGAGAGGGCTGCCCACTTAAACCCGTTTTCAAACTGGTTATAATATAATATAACAAGGTTTAAAGTGGTTCAGTAGGGACTGCCCTAGCCAAGCAATCGGCTGAGGTGTTCTTGCAGTGAGGGCATCTTTATCGATGGCTTCTATGTGGGCAGTGTTTATTCTAGCCACCTTGACATTGGAGGGGGAGTTTTAAATGTTTGGGGGACAAGATTTGTCTCTCCACGCTTTTGGGGAAAATTTCCATCCCCAAGCCAACATATACAAATTTTGGGGGATTTTAAAACTTTGGGAGGGGGAATTTCCCCCCAAACAGGCCTAGAATAAACACTGTATGGGGGCCCTTGGAGCTCATGTGCACCTCATGACTCATGAGCTGATTGCCAAGTGATTATGTCGCAAGTTTTGACTTTTTGAAGACGAGAAATTTCTGTCGGATTGTTTCTGTTAAAGGCTTGAAATATCACGATTAAAGTTCTTTTAAAAGTAGAATTGTGTTCTATTTTAAGCTTATTCCAACAACAACTCTTTAGCGTTCTTCTAATCTGAGTCTTCGGTCACAGCCATCTTCGCTGCTCATTTGAAACCGGTGCTTAGCCCTTAACCCCTTAACTGTGGATCGCGGATATATCCGTCCATTTTACATTAAGTTACAGTTAACTACACGGTTAAGGGGTTAATGACAGCAGACTACGTCAGTCGCAGGGCATTTGGGAGCCATGGCTACGCTGCTTTAATTCTTTTAGTAAACGTTGCTGGTCCAGTTGCTATGGCAACATTTCTATGGCAATGGACCGATGTCGTGTGTGTGTGTGTGTGTGCATGTGTGGAATGATTGACAGCTACTGTCTCGCTGTTTTGATTTCTTATTCCTAGCAATTGCCCATCTGCCAGTTAATCGCCAGCCACACCCACTGTCTGTCTTCTGCAATAATTGTGTCCAGTCTCTCGACCATTTCGACCATCTCGACCACCCTCTGGTCACCAGCGAAGTGCGGTTGCTATGCGACGGTTGCCAGGTCAACCGTTGAATTCGCCGTCGGTCGTGAGCAACTGCGTCGTTGGCCTTTCTGCTGTTTGTCGATGGGGAGGAAAACGCCGTCAGAGACGGAATTCTCCAGGCTCCGTGTCTTCGCTTCGGATAATAATAATTGGTGTAGAATTTCTAAATTGAGATCTTCGGACGTTTGTCGCCATACCCTGCAAAGAGCCGACGTCGGTGGGCCCTGTCCGACCAGCCCATTCTGGTCTGCTTCGTCTGCGTCTGCAGCCGACCTTATTGCGACGTCGGTAGGCT
The DNA here is from genome assembly GCA_018105865.1 of Metaphire vulgaris. Lineage (NCBI taxonomy): Eukaryota > Metazoa > Annelida > Clitellata > Crassiclitellata > Megascolecidae > Metaphire > Metaphire vulgaris. The sequence goes on along the minus strand of CM030843.1, from coordinate 31,362 downwards.
GAAGACGTACGCGACGTGCGGCGGACCATGCATATAGCATGCATGCAATATATATATATATATATATATATATATATATATATATATATATGCCTTATAATTATATCCAAAATAATAATTATATATATTGATCGTAGGGCCTATATAACCGCGTACATAGGCCTAGGCCTATATATAGCCCTACGCATGCACGCATCCGAAATAAATAAAAATTTAAATATAAATAAATTATATATCCGAATTATAACTGCCTATATAGCGACTGACGGCTATATATATCTAGATATAGTCTTCACATTTTCAATTTAAAGGCCATATCAATATACACTGTATGCCATTTATAATTAGCAAGCAATCAATGTTTTAAGAACAATCCCTAGATGGCAGCGCGAAATTGTGTGCAGCTTCCTTTCAATCACTTGAGGGCACTAATGTAATGTGGTCACTGCATCCACAATCCAGGTACAGTACAGTACCGTACAGTACAGTACTCCAGTAGCCAAGTAACTACGCTGCATACGCAGCAGCACATGCAGGTGCAGTTTATGCCTATATTGACTTCGAAGGGTGCAGTCATGCAGTGGTCTCTTGGTCACATAAAAATCAAATTTCAGACAGAAAAAGAAGACGACACCCACGACAGCTGGTTTGTATTGGTTTGCGTCTATAATTTTATAAGTCTATCTTTTATAGGCCTACGTTTGTAATATTGATTTTTTTCTCACTTAAACTAGACCTATTTATTGATTATCAGTACAGAATATATTCCATGTGCAATATATTGATACGCTACTATTCCTTCTTTATTCGTTAACGCAATGTTTTGTTTACTCAGCGTTTGAAGACAGATGTGTTAGTCAATCTAAATTGGCATAGAATATAGCAATGGCGTCATTTGGAGGCAGGAGCCGTGGCCCCAAGGAAATGAAAAAAATTAATTTATAATGTATTAATGCGCAAAAATTTAAAAATTGCCAAAAATTTGCCAAAAATATATTAAAATTTTCAAATTTGCCAACTTTGGCCCAAAATTTGCCAACATTTTGCAAAAATTTGCCAAAACATTATCTCGCCCCCAAGAAAAGTGTGAAATGACGCTACTGCCTCCATGTGATCAGTTTATTGATTTAAAAATTTAGCTCGTGAATTTCATTTCTTCGTTTGGAACTAGAGGCTACATATTTGTGTGAGAAACATTGTCTATGGCGATGTTTAAAGCCTGCTACAGACAGTGTCGTACAGTGAGTAGCGGGCAGAGGGGGCGGGTGGGGCGGTGGCCCCGAGGCGCAGACCAGAGGGCGCAAAAATTGACTCGACAATTTTTCGTCAACACTTTTTACTACATTTTACTGCTGTTGTTGTGCCATCTAAACTTTCGCTTTTATGCTCAAATGTTAAGATTTACATAAACAAAATTTTAAAATAATCGGATCTACAGTGCATCTATAGATTTCAGTCACACGTGAAAATTTGTTTACTTCAGTTCCTTGACATTCAAGCGGTGTCACTAGACAAAGCGAAACAATTAAGCCCACTGCGGTCAGTCTTTGGCCTACCACAGCGGCTGAGCCGGCCATCGAGACATCAGTGCTCAGCGCTAGCAGCTCATTTTGACTGATCGTGTAAACACAGTTCAGTAATTAACGCAGTAGCGGAGCTAGGGTGTCCGGCGCCCAAGGCCAAATACTAATGGCGCCCCCTCAACTTGACGAAACCCCTAACAAGCCAAAAGGGCGCCGTTCTGCCCTTCATTCTTCATTCAACTTCGCGAATACTCTGACAAGCAAAAAGGTCATCGCCCGTAGCAAGCGGAACTCCTTACCTTAAACCAATTTTGGCGCCCCCCCCCCACCTCGGCCCACGGGGACATCTGCACCCCGTACCCGTAGATCCGCCTCTGAATTAAAGTTTCTACTGTACTGTAGGCCTATAGCCTATCTGTCATCTCTTTCGTTTTCATACGGTCCATTCTAATTTTTGTGGAATTAGTTATAGTGTTCAGGTTGCAATTTCCAAAGGTTAATTCTCCCCTTTAGAATTCTAAACGAATAGCTTTAACATCAGTCTGTTTTAGTGAGAGCCAGCACCACCCCTGGAAGAGGTGTAGGGGGAAGAGGTGTCATGTTAATAGCCGAATACCGTATAAACAAACCGCTGTCGACCAACGTCAAATATTTACATTATAATCCAGTTAAATCGAAGCGCAAGGCACCCGATGTAGCTAGATTTCGAAATGAGCGAGTTCGATGTATCAGTGCACAACTGCACATGTTTCTTTTGTATCTATTAACATTATTTTGGAAGGACCGGCGCCTAAACTTATATGTAATCGGGATTTCTATATAGGCCCAAGAGGCAGGATTCTACAGAAACTCAAACTGTTGAAAATATAGCCGACAAAGATTCAGAATAAGCCAATAAATCTGTTTAAAAACTAATATAACATCGAGTATCTACTATCTAAGTTTCGGGAAGCTTCGCCATGCTATTTCTGGTGACTACAGGGGCGGCGCCAGACGTTTGAGAGTGGGGGGGGGGTTCCGGTTAATCCTAGGGTTAGGGTTAGGAGTAACCCTGAAATACCCCCCGAATTGATAATGTTCGAAATACCCCTGCTTTCTCCCATTCCCTCGCGTTAGACACTTCCCTTCATGGCCGCGTTTACCGCGGCCTCCCTTGAATGGGGGTCAGGGGGTTTCTCCCCGGATAAATTTTTGAAAACGTAGATGCTCCTAGGTGTGTTTTAGAGCATTTTGGACACAAAATCACAGGTCTGGCATCAATAGGTTCCATGTCTGTAATTTCTTATGCTCAAGTCAATTTCAAATTATTCTGCTTCAATTTCACAATTTGTGCGTGTTAAGTCGAACATTACTTCTCTTTGGCCCATAGGCCTACTAGTGTCAATGCTACTAAGAGTAAGAGTCACGTGGCAGATGCTACTGCTCAATCAAATCTTGAAATCTTGTTTTAAATCGCTGTAAATCTATTTAGTGTCACAACTCACAAGTGGCAAAGGCGACAAAAGTAGACAGCAGGCAACTAAATTGCCATCGGGCTACCCGTTAAAATGGACATTTTTAACCTACCAAGAACGGCATTGGCAGACGTGTGAATGGCTAGCACTTTTGATAAGCAAGTGAAGAGGACCTAGTAATCAGGTTTTTTCAAAAATTAGGCCACTATCTCATGTATATCAAAAGTGCTTGGCATTCAGAATTTTGCATGTGCTATTTTATCTATTGTTTAAATTGAACATTTTTAAACTACAGAGAATGGTATTGGCAGACGTGTGATTGGCTAGCACTTTTGACAAGAAAGTGAAGAGGACCTAGTAATGAAGATTTTTCAAAAATTAGGCCACTATCTCTTGAATATCAAAAGTGCTTTGAACCAGAAGTTTGCCTGTGGTCATTTTATTTCGTGTTTTTCGTGGACATTCATTCTCTATTGCTTAAAGTGGACATTTTTAAACTACTGAGAATGGTATTGACAGATGTGTGAATGGCTAGCACTATCTATTGTATATCAAAAGTGCTTGGCAATCAGAATTTTGCCTGTGGTATTCTCTTTTGCTTAATTGATTAGCACAGTGGTTCTTAACCTTTTAGGATTCCGTACCCTGAAACATATAAGAGAACGAAGTACGCCCCCTACCAGCATACCTTATCACAGGACAAAAGTTTATGCTCTGAAATAAATCAAGAAAAAAATATAAACTGCAACATACATCTGTGAGATTGTGCACATGCCAGAAAGTGAATTATTTTCTGTAGAATTTTTAATTTGTGCAAAAGTGTGTACAGTATTTGTACAGTGGTCAGAGTAAATTGTAGTAAACCTTTAAAGCGGATTTTATTACCGGATAATTCTTCGTACCCCCACAATGTCTCTCAAGTACCCCCAAGAGGTACGAGTACCCCTGGTTAAGAACCACTGGATTAGCAGGTGCTCTTCACTTTTCTGTCAAAAGTGCTAGCCATTTAAACGTCTTCCAATACCATTCTCTGCAGTTTATAAATGTATTTTAAAATGTCCAATTTACGCGTTAGAGAATGCCACAGGCAAAATTATGAATGCCAAGCACTTTTGATCTACAAGAGATAACGGCATAATTTTTAGAAAAACTTGATTAGCAGGTGCTCTTCACTTCTCTGTCAAAAGTGCTAGCCATTCAAACGTCTTCCAATACCATTCTCCGTAGTTTTAAAATGTCATTTAAAATGTCCAATTTACGCATTAGAAAATACTTCAGGCAAAATTCTGAATGCCAAGCACTTTTGATCTACAAGAGATAACGGCATAATTTTTGGAAAAACTTGATTAGCAGGTGCTCTTCACTTCTCTGTCAAAAGTGCTAGCCATTCAAACGTCTTCCCATACCATTCTCTGTAGTTTAAAAATGTCATTTAAAATGTCCAATTTACGCATTAGAAAATACTACAGGCAAAACTCTGAATGCCAAGCACTTTTCATCTACAAGAGATAACGGCATAATTTTTCAACAAAAAACTTGATTAGCAGGTGCTCTTCACTTCTATGTCAAAAGTGCTAGCCATTTCTACGTCTTCCCATACCATTCTCTGTAGTTTAAAAATGTCATTTAAAATGTCCAATTTACGCATTAGAAAATACTACAGGCAAAACTCTGAATGCCAAGCACTTTTGATCTACAAGAGATAACGGCATAATTTTTCAACAAAAAACTTGATTAGCAGGTGCTCTTCACTTCTATGTCAAAAGTGCTAGCCATTCAAACGTCTTCCCATACCATTCTCTGTAGTTTAGAAATGTCATTTAAAATGTCCAATTTACGCATTAGTAAATACTACAGGCAAAATTCTGAATGCCAAGCACTTTTGATCTACAAGAGATAACGGCATAATTTTTCAACAAAAAACTTGATTAGCAGGTGCTCTTCACTTCTCTGTCAAAAGTGCTAGCCATTATTTCGTCTGCCAATACCATTCCCTGTAGTTTAAAAATGTCCTTTAAAATGTCCAATTTACGCATTAGAGAATGCCACAGGCAAAATTCTGAATGCCAAGCAATTTTTATCTACAAGAGAGAGCGGTATAATTTTTGGAAAAACTTGATTAGCAGGTGCTCTTCACTTCTCTGTCAAAAGTGCTAGCCATTCAAACGTCTTCCAATACCATTCTCCGTAGTTTTAAAATGTCATTTAAAATGTCCAATTTACGCATTAGAAAATACTTCAGGCAAAATTCTGAATGCCAAGCAATTTATATCTACAAGAGAGAGCGGTATAATTTTTGGAAAAACTTGATTAACAGGTGCTCTTCACTTCTCTGTCAAAAGTGCTAGCCATTCTTTCGTCTGACAATACCATTCCCTGTAGTTTAAAAATGTCATTTAAAATGTCCAATTTACGCTTTAGAAAATACTACAGGCAAAATTCTGAATGCCAAGCACTTTTGATCTACAAGAGATAACGGCATAATTTTTCAACAAAAAACTTGATTAGCAGGTGCTCTTCACTTCTATGTCAAAAGTGCTAGCCATTTCTACGTCTGCCAATACCATTCTCTGTAGTTTAAAAATGCACTTAAAAATGTCGAATTTACGCATTAGAGAATGCCACAGGCAAAATTCTGAATGCCAAGCACTTTTGATCTACAAGAGATAACGGCATAATTTTTCAACAAAAAACTTGATTAGCAGGTGCTCTTCACTTCTCTGTCAAAAGTGCTAGCCATTCTTTCGTCTGCCAATACCATTCCCTGTAGTTTAAAAATGTCCTTTAAAATGTCCAATTTACGCATTAGAGAATGCCACAGGCAAAATTCTGAATGCCAAGCACTTTTGCTCTACAAGAGATAGTGCCCTAATTTTTGAAAAAACTTGATTAACAGGTTCTCTTCACTTCTCTGTCGAAAGTGCTAGCCATTCCTACGTCTGCCAATACCATTCTCTGTAGTTTAAAAATGTCCTTTAAGTCCGCAACGCTATCCTCTAGATATATACAGTTGAGAACGCTTGATACTTAGAGTAGTAGAACTTATCCTCAATTATCCTCCTACCCCCCTCGCCAAAAATTTCTCTGCAATTTATTATTATTATTATTATTATTATTATTATTATTATTATTATTATTTGGGTGACAACTTATATAGCGCTATCTTAAGCTCAGGCAGTAGGCGAGAGGAATTTACCGAAAAGTTCCATAAGATGTACTAAAATGGTGTGTTTTCAGTTTTTGAGGAAAACGGTCTGGAGAGATTTCTGGCCTGACATCTACCGGGAGGGAATTCCACGCTATGGGATTACCCTTAATTGAAAGGGGGTCTATCCCTAACTTAGCGGTCTTAGCTGGGGGCACCACGAGTCTTATTCCTTGGTCAGATCTTAAGTTCGAACGACCTGTCCCCGACCCTGCCTTATGCACCAGCTTAGCTAAGTAGTCTGGGTAGGTCAAGTAATAATAATAATAATTACTAAATATCATCATCATTATCTCTGTCCTGGGACAGGTTTTTCTAATAAATATATAATAATAATAATAATAATAATAATAATAATAATAATAATAATAATAATAATAATAATAATAATAATAATAATAATAAAATAAAATAAAATAAAATAAAATAATAATTAATAAATATATACTAATACAGCAATATAATAACTCATAATCTATATCCCCTAATTCGCTTTTAGTTGTAAAGTAGTAACTAAAATTATTACATGCAAGCTGACTTGTCTGAAATAAATGCAGGACATTGCTTTGTTCGTTTACAGCCTAGAAAGACGTCAACCAGCACGTTGACGCCATTGCTCGATGGATCTGATAATTCTGATGAGTGAACGTCGAGTCCTTTGATGCAATAACGCTGCATCAAATCAATATCAAAACGTGGATACTGGAATACTGTAGTCGGTCATTAGCTCCAGCAGGAGGATTGAGATGTGAAACTGTACAAGGAATTTGAGAAATTGGAATATCGCTTAAACTAAACTAATTATTGATTAGGCCCTACATAGAAACATGTTTAAAAGATTCTATACATGGCGATCGATGTCTGCTTCATTCAAGAAATATGCTATTTGAACCATTAATTTCTGACACTGGAGAGTTTAAATTGATGGCTTTCAATGGAGCAGAACAGGCACAGCTAGAGATCGATTATAATCTCAGTAATTAAACGATATAGGCCCTAGGTCCGGTATGAATGCCAGTCGCCATATTTGGAAATGGCCGGTGCAATATAAAGTATTACATTGCTCCAAACGACATTGTTGTAATGTGAGAAATAAATTGATTGATTGATTGACATTGTTTACGAAAAATGTGCATTTCATGATTTATTGTTTCTCTCTTATTGTATTAAGTGGTGCTGCGTCTGCTGCCATCTGGCGAATAATAATACTGCACTGACTGGACTTGCATTCGTCAGATGGCAACAGCCACCTCATCCCACGCTTAATTCATCGCGGTGTACCGCTAGAGCTGCTCGAAAACTTGACATATGCATATGTTGCATGACAGAGATTTATATATATTAATTCTTTAGTATATATGTGACTATCTGCATGATTTTCTTTGCCATGCACTGGCTCGATCGATCACTGCCTGTTGAGTCGATAAAATTAATATCGATAATCCCTGCATGGATGCATGGGATTGAACATGTTACTTCTGTGCCGGACAAAATGTCCGCGGACAAAATGTCACAGACAAAATATCATGGGGACAAAATGTCACGGTTTATGGTTACGGTGGCATTTTGTCCGCTGACATTTTGTCCTAGCAGGCTAGCACCGTTACTTCTAGTAGACCCCTATATATGCTATAGGCCGAGCCAGGCTATTTAATTAGACTATAGCTATAGGCATATATATATATATATATATATATATATATATATATATATATATATATATATATATATATATAGGCCAGCCATGCAGGTCCATTTAACGACGAAATTGAGGTCGCACAGACGTCGCAACTACGTCTGAGACAGACGTCGTATGACGACGTCGTCAGGCCGTCTTCTGGAGTTCACGTTTCTACGTCTGCACGACGTCCGCGCGAGACGTCGGCGGGCCGAGTTCACGACGTCGTGAGGCGGTCGCCAAGACGTCGTTTTCTTTGCAGGGTATATAAATCGAACGTGTCTTCTCTGGTGAATAAAGTCGATTTCTCAGTCGATGTGGGTGAGTGATTATCTTTGATTATAATAATTGTATTAAATTCGTCTAATGAATAAAAACTACTCTTGACGAAAGAGTCGATGACGTCACAGCTGCCTCTGCGAAAACAAAAATATTTGCATTTAAAATTTTAGAATTCGATGATTTCAACATTTATTTCATAATTTTAATTTCAGCGCATTTTTCAATCATGGTAATAGAAGTATTTGTCCGTTTACCTGTCCAACTGTCCGGCATTCATTTTCCCATCATGGGGTGGGTGAAATTGGGGACCCGGCCTCCCCTCCCTCTTTCTCTTCTCCAGGCCCTCCTCGTTGTTGTATCCGTTATTCTATTCTGCCTGAACCTAATATTAAAATAATTACACCTACTGAAATAAATGTGGATATTAACCGTTTTAAGATTGTATTCTGCATACCATAGCTATAGTGACTCATTATTAGTGACTATATAGCAAACTATTCTATTTTAATCACTATGATGCATAGTTGCATACTACAAAGGGCAGAATGAACAGGAATACCATTAGCAACAAATCCATTTGAACATCTTTGAACACAGAGGAATAAAAAATAGACTAATGAATGAATTAATTAAGTATAAACATGGAGCTCAGGGGCGTAGCAGCCATATGGAGAACGTGGCCAAATTCCAAGGGCCCCCGACCTGCAAAGGGCCCCCGACCCGAGTCAAAAAAGTTCGGTAACATCTTTTTCGCGATGTAGTTCGTCAGATGAAAACATCGACAAGCAAATAAAGGTCATCAACTTTTTCGCGAGACAAGCAAAAAAATGTGGTCAAAATTTTTGCAAACTTGTCAGATCGTCCCTCTGGAAAGGCCCCCTTCCCTTTTTCGCCACGGGCCCCGAGCATGTTGCTACGCTACTGATGGAGCTATATAAATTCATGCATCTTCACTTGCAACGCTGACGTCCGGTAGCGTCTGAATTATCACTTAATTATTTCTGATTGGAAAGTTATTAAATATGTATTAAAACTGACGAGAAGTAAATCACAAACAGGTAGTATGGATAATTATTAGATATTTAATTGTGAATCGGCTTTAATTGGATGCATTAGACCAGTGTTTGTGTGTGTGTGTGTGTGTGTGTGTGTGTGTGTGTGTGTGTGTGTGTGTGTGTGTGTGTGTGTGTGTGTGTGTGTGTGTGTGTGTGTGTGTGTGTGTGTGTATGGCTGTTGGTCATCAGTTGGAACTTGGAACAGTTTACCGGTATTAGGAGAACATATTTACTTTTTGATATTTCATTGATATTTTAATATATTTAACGATAACCGAACTTTTGTTTGAAAGGATAATGACGATCAGATACAATCAGGAGATTCCGACCGCTCGCTTCTGTGGATTTCTGAAGTTGTTGTTCAGGTTATTTCACAATAATATTCGGCTGCCATTATTTGAAATTGGCTTTCTGTTTGGATGTATTTATCTCAGTTTAGTTAACGACATAAATTCTGTTGAATTTAACAAAAGTCGAAACACGGGAAAGATCATTCCGGTAAGAGAGTGCATAAACCATACTTACAAATTAGAAATCTTCCAAGAATTTGTGGCCTTGCATCTATATCTGCCCTTATCTTGTGAAATTCCAGTCAATTTGGAGATTATGCACAATTAATGAAACGTTGTGGAATTGTAGATGGAAGGGAAGCATCTACAAGCTGGTCTACTTTGAGTTGGCGGTCTTCTGCACATGTCACACAATTCTCAGCCTGTGCTATCATCTTGCAATGGGCAATGCCCAGAAGCGGTTAGATGCTGTTTTTCACTGTAATGCAATGAGTAAATTTTAAGCTCATGAGTTTATCTGAGAACAGTACATTATTTTAATAATTATAGTCTGGTCCAACCGTCCAATCTGAGAGTTTTTGTAGTGTCATTATATCAGAGGTGTACGACTTTAGCTGTGGAAGCAATATGTACTTGATGACTGGCTATACTCACCAGCGGCTGCTAGAGTTAGATTATAAGACATGCCACCCTCCAGGTCACAGACTGTTGCTAATGTTTCACTGAGTCCGGATCTTTTTACATAGCAATGACTTGTAATCAAAAAACTGTGGATACTGTTTGCTGTCTTAGAAAGAACTCTGCTTTTATCACCAGGTTATTTGAAATGGTAGCAACAAACTGCGACAAATTCAGTGACAATATTCCAATTTCTTTTGTCCTTGGATTCTACGTTCAGAGAGTGATCAGTCGCTTTTGGGAGCAGTTCCAGACCATCCCGTGGCCTAATCGGATGGCAATCTACGTCTCAACATACCTGCAGACAAACGATGAGAGTGGCCGCTTGATGCGACGCACTATAATGCGCTACCTGTGTTTGGCCTTTGTCTTGACGATGTCATCCATTAGTCCGCCGATTAAGAAGAGATTTCCAACATTGACTCACATGACTGAAGCTGGTAATGTCGGGAATTTAGGCGCATTACATTAATTTTAATGAGAATAATTGTTAGAAAGTGCTTTGTACATGAATGAAAGTCAAACCGATTTATTTTTCTAGTTCACATGTCACAGATGTTTTGAACAATGGAGTTCATTGTTGATATATCTTGCATCCACGACAAATCCACAGAGCAAAGCATTTAAATGGGCATCCACAGAAATTTGTCCAAGGGGTTGCAAAACAAGGTTTTGTGACGAAAGAAACAAATAATTTTACTTTTTTCATAGCTCTGCAATTTTTCCAGGGGAGTGCAGTTGCACCCCTGGATGCCCATAAAGCCTCCAGACGCCCATGAGCATTTAGTAAATCTGAAGACATAAATCACTATAGGGTTGGATGGACTGCTAAAGATTTCTGAATTTCTGTGTTTAGTTAATGTGATAGAAGCGGAAAGAGCATCAATGCAAGCAAAATGAGATATTATGACAAAGGCTCACTCTAGTAAACTCCTGCCATAATGTAACAGATGTTTAGTTGGTGATCAAACATTAGTTAAAATGCTGTTTTGATGTTTAGGATTTCTTTTGCCAAATGAGCAAAATGCCCTTGAGAATATATCGACCGCAAAGCAACAAATACTTTGTTCCTCTTATTTGGGCAACCGGTTGTTGCTCGCGCAAAGAAAGGAAGGCAAAATCAAGAGCGATCTCGCTGTTCAGAGACTGGTTGCCATGGGTTTTCCTGCATGCTTTGAAGCAGTCTATTCACCTATAGTCTATTGGCTCATTGAACCTTTAGTGAACTTTCTAATGAATTAGAGCAAAAGTAAACTCTATCTGAGACATCATGCCCCACATATTCTGCAATGAACAAGTACATTTTGAAGGATTATATCTTTATTCCACCTTGCACCCATTCCCTCACCTCCCTTCACCTTTCATACCAACATTTCTGACAACCGTTCTGTCTCAAATTTGAATTTCATTTCCAAATTAATTGAAGAAAATAAACATTTGCAAGTAATGCAGGTAATAATGTTAATATCTTCAATTTTTATGACAAAGGAAAATGCTGGATATTTTTATTGATTATCTCTGATTTTACCAAGTGAATGGCTTATGTAATTAGTATTTATTTTAACATCATCATGATGAATCAAAATTCTGCAAATGATTGTCTTGAAGGTTTTTTGTAGGAAATCAATGATTTTAGAGGCAATTGTGGTGGACTTTTTAGCTTTGACTGGGTTTCTATACCTCTAGTTTACACACAGGTACTTTGATCCAATTTATTATCAAGAGATCAATAAATTCTTTTGAAGTTGCTACATTTCTGCTACAAGTTTCAAAGGCACATGAATTTAATTAAGCAGCTTATAGCTTTGCTTCAGAATTTCAATATATTCTGAGAATTGTGAAGCTGTTAACTGTATTGTCTATATCTTGATTAGTGTTTTGTGGAATTTTTTAAAGGTAGTTACACTTGCGGTTTACATCTTCAGCCTATCCGCTCTGCTCGGCAGATACCAGTTTGACGTGAGGAATGGGAGTGACGCTTCGACTGAGAAGCATTTCCCATTCTTTACGCTTCTTCAGTTTCTCTTCTACATGGGCTGGTTGAAGGCAAGCGATCGGCTTCATCGGCCTTAATCAACTCTCTCACAGTGAATTTTCAGTATTTCAATGATATGCTTTCAGCGTCTGAATTGTTTGGTTTAGCTTGGCATTTTCATTGTAGGTGAAATGTACACTTGGTCATTGTTACATGACGTGTGTTTTACAATTGCCTGTGTTCAGCTTAAATGACATCACAGTCAAAGTGCCTTACGACTGTAGAACTTGTGAAATGTATTCAGGTCTGAATATTTCGGATCATAAAATCACAGAATAGTAGAGTGTATAATTTCAAGAATGTTTGCCCCTAAAACGCAAATAGAAACCTATGAGCAGATGACTTGGTGATGGAGTAATCTGGTATTGTCGAAGACTCTGATCATTTGTATGTTGTGGATAATTAACGAGTGTCCTTCTCTGCTTTGTTTAGGTGGCAGAAAGTCTGCTTTGTCCGTTCGGAGAAGATGATGATGACTTTGACATCAATCTTTTAGTCGATCGATATCTTCACGTAAGAAGCCATTTGAGGCTGCACTGAGAAATCTTCCATTGGCAACAAACTCTTTACTTCTAGTTTATATCAGATCTTTAAACCTGCTGCCAATGTAAAATCATACATTAGCTCAGCCTTTGTCAAACCTTATCTTAGCCTATGTTGCCATGTTATGTTAGCATGCCTTTACCATGCCTTTATGTTGCCTATGAATGTTTAATCTGGATGCTGATGTCTCACAATATCAGGTCAGGTCTTCGTTCTCCAGCTGTGTCCAGCTATCTCCATGACATTTCTCCAAAGTTCTCTGTCCTTTGCTATTTCTTGCAAAGTCATTCGATGTCTTCTGTCAGTTCTTCTGTTGAGATTGATTCAGTCCTCTGCCATGTGCAGATCCTCTTCCAGTCCGTCCACCCATCGTCTTTTTGGTCTTCCTTTAGACGTTTTTCCCTCTGGTTTGTAGTTGAACATTCGTTTTGGGTTTCTTATTTCTTCCATTCTGACTTCTGAGTATGTGTCTGGTCCATTTCATTCATCTCTCTGATTACTTCAAAATGATGTTTGGTTGCATTTTTCTCTCTCTAACTTCTTCATTTGTTATATATATATATGTTCTTGATTAAAATCCTCAGTATTATTCTAAACCATTTATTTTCTGTTGCAATTTTTTTCTCCAATTCTTTTTTATATGGTCAAAGATTCACATCCATATATTAGTGTTGGTATTATACAAGTGTTGAGAATTCGTATTGTTGTTTTCATCCCAATGTCATGTGATTTGGAAATTTTGGCATGTAGCCTATTGAGATGTAGATCCTGCCATTGCTATTCTTCCTTTAATCTCCAAGTCTGAACCTCCCTCTGCTTCCAATTCACATCCCAAGTAAACAAAGTTCTTCACCACTTCAATTTCTTTACAAGATATACATTGTTATGATGGTGCTAAAGAAATCTGATTGGTTGATTGATTGATTGACTGACTGACTGACTGACTGACTGACTGATTGATTGATAAAAGAAGACTTTTGACAGACTCAGTTGACCAGACTCATGCAGATGTATGATACCAGTAATTATTATTATGGTACTAAAGAAGAAGTTTTTTCTGGTTTCATTGCACATGCATAATTGTGTTTGTGTGTTTTCATGTGTTAGGAATCTTACATGGTTGTGGACGAAATGTTCAATAAGCTTCCTGACCTGCTGAAAGATCAGCACTGGGATCAGGTGGACTTTGAGATTCCATACACCAAGGCAGCTGCCATTCACAAAAAGCAAATCTTCCTCGGCTCAGCAACTGGGATGGAGTAAGAATTCCTGGTGCCACTACGAGTGGCACTGGTCGTCACATTCAACTGTGTGCTTTTACATTTGACTTCAAATGATGAATTCTCTTAAGTTTATCTAAAACATTTAAAATATGTGTCCTTGGCAGGCGTAGAGCGACTATTTGTTTCTAGTTTCTGAATTTTATGCTGAATTTAAGAAAAATAAAATTCACTTGAATCCACAGACAGTCAGAGCATTGGTCTGATGCACTTGTCTTTCTGCAGGGTTCGACTGAGAAGCAGGCCTTTATACCTCGTGAAGTTTCACTTCAAGAGTTGAAATCTGGCTCTAGTCTTAAGGTCTTAAGGCAAGTGGTTTTCCTGTCCCAACGCATTTGGCAGATATATAATATATTTAACTGATTTTCTATTGAAAGAAGCTTTGAGCTGATAGGCTTCGTATTAAATCGCTAATAGCTTCATGTTAAGAACTGATGCAGACAATAGTTTTGCAATTGACAGTTTGAAATATTAAGTCTGTGTATTATTAAGTCTGTGTATTACAAAATATTGAAAATAGCAATTTATCATTTGTCTGTGAAGCATTCACAGCATGAAACCCATAAAACCTCCAAAGAAAATGCGTCCAAAGAAAGCAGCAACTGGTGGTGAAGAGATAAGCACAAGCAAAGGTTTGTTATTCAGTTTCAACAACAACCATTACACCTTCCTGAATGTATCCACTTAGCCTACTTCATAGGTCCCATTGATAGGTGTCATTCTTTAGACAAGTGCAGATCTCAATGCCAACCATTTCATTTTCTCTTAACATTGGTGATTCTCATTTACTAAGAATCATATGTAGTCAAAACCTACCACTCTCAGCATCTCTTAGTGGCATTAATCAGGTGTTACTGTAATCATATGTTGTGCAACTGTATAATAGTGAGGTTATTAATAGTGTCGCAAAATTAGTAGAAGTGATATTGACCTCATTTGACTGCTTCCTTTCATCTTTCTCACAAAAGTCTTTTGTATTTTTGACAACTCAGATGATCTAGAAAGCATCGGTTCATCTGGCATCATCAAGGTGTACGATGTGCCAAGTGCCCCAAATGAATCGACAGAGACAAAGCCAAAGGTAGAAGGCGCCGCACCAGGGCCCGCTGCTGATGCCACTGACGAAGGCGTTCCGGCCAAATCGAGCAGCAGTCTCATGGCAATCATTCAGGATGAACTGAAGGATCTGAGAGCGAAAAAGTGATAAGTGACTTTACGTGTCAATGGGGGTTGTTGGTGGTGTGTAGTTAGCTTTACTTAGTTAAGAATTGGTCTTTTAAGGTTTAAGCATTTTGTGAAGCTCGATTTTTGCTGTCAAATTCCTATTAAGAAGTTCTGCGAAATTGTTTTTTGCCAACATTTCCATTCTGTGAATTGTTTGACTGGAAAACTGTTCAGTTATTCTAGTGAGAGAAATTTCTGTTTGTAAGTTTGAAGCATATTTACTAAGCATTTAATTGTTTAATTGTAAAAATGATTTTATTTCTGCTCCTAACATTTCAACCATTTACGTAAATTCTTTAAGGCAATTGTATGCATAACTTTCTGATAATGAAATGCATCTTTGCCTCAATAAACTTAGAATGCAACCCATGAACTGCCAAGGACATTACTGCAATTTCCAGCCGACCAGTGGCGTCGCTAGGGTTGGTGTCACCCAGTGCGGAAAATTCGTGGTGTCACCCAGGTATCTTCCTTTTGAAATGTGTTGACAAGCAAAAAAAAGGGTTATCTTTTTCTGAAATGTGGTGACAAGCAAAAAATTCAAATTTCTCAGTTTGGTGTCACCCCAACATGAAAAGTCTGACATGCAAAGGGGCTGTCCATTAATTACGTCAACAATTTAGGGGAAGAGGATTTGAAAAAGTTTGACAGTTGTTGACAGAGGGAGGGAGTCAAGAGAAGTTGACGTCAACAATTTCACTTTTTGCAAATAATCAAAAGATAGGAAATTTCATGGAATAGGACTACTACTTATTACAATGGAAAAAGCGTGACAAAAGGTCATCACCACAACATTTTGACACTCGATGAGCAAAAAAGGAAAATGGTCATCACCGCAAAAATAATAACCTTGTTATTGGGACCTGTCATTGACCTGGGGAGGTCAAAAGTTTTTGACGTAATTATAGGGAAGGGTAAGTGAAAGTTGACAGGTGTTGACAAGGGGGGGTCAAAAATTGCCCAAAACTATTGACATAATTAATGGACAGCCCCAAATAAATAATTACGAATGGTGAATGACCGAAAAATAGCATGTCGAGTGGTGCTTCTGTACATTACAAAGTGGCGTTATAGAAGTTTAAGATTATATAAGCCTAAAAGTTGCTTAATGCCCGATGGTTTCTCTAAATGAGTTGTTTCAACTGGCTTGGACCTGTGACGATGTTTAAAAAAATTAGATCCTGTTAGTCTACTGGAATCTACTGAAAATGCAATTACAAATCTATTTGAAAATAATTAACCGTTGACTTAGCTCCTCCTTTTGGCACCTAGAGGCGTTGGACAATAGACAAGAGCGCCATTCGAACAAAGGCTGTGGCTGGGTAAGGAGCTTCATATTTTTAGTTCATAACGCGATTTAGTTCTTATTTGTTTAATTTAATGTGATGAAATGCGAGCTCTGGAGTAGAAATTGACAGCAGACTGTGGCCCTATCTAGTTAAAACGGGGTTTAAGTATAGACGAGAAATATCTACTCGATGCTGCCCTGACGTAAGAATAAGAATTTTCTGCGATTAAAATGCTAATTATTGTTTAATTGCGCGAATGTTCTGGCGTAAATCCCTGATGATTTGATAGCGGGAACATAGTCGTCAAGTATATTCGTCCAAAAATGTAGATTTCTCAGTGGATATTATTCTTTGAAATAATTGTATAGCCTGTAACAATCGTTTTCTTTAACCGTACAGAACTTGGCGCTTGTACAGCACTGATGTAGCCAGAATTTTAGCTTGGTGGGGGGATGAAGCCCAAGATTCACTCCCCTCCCTTTTGAGCCTGAATTCATTTGGGGGGGCTAGCTTCAGGCTTGGGGCCTCAAGCCCCCAAAACCCATACCTAGCTACGTCCCTGTTGTACAGAACTACACCGCACTTCACATTGAACTATAGTGTGACATAGCCGCCCCAGCGCCTCAGCTATGACCGCCCCCGTCATGTCCGCCCCAGTTATGACCGTCCCCAATAATAACCGCAATATAAATAAGCATATATATAGCCTTATACGCTGTAGTGTGTGTATATATATGTATAAATAGTATATATAAATAAATAAATATATATATAATATAATTAGTATGGTATAATAATATTTATATATATACATCTATATGTATATATATTATTATTATATATATATATGTATGTATTTAGGCATGGGCGTCCGGAGGGGTGCAATTGCACCCGTGGACAAGTTGTGGAGTCATGAAAAAAGTAAAAGTACTTTTTTCTTTCATCACAAAACCTTGTTTTGCATCCCCTGGAAAAATTTCTGCGGACGCCCATGTATTTAGGTGTGTGTGTGTGTATATATATATATATATATGCATGTCTATATACAAATATATGTATTTATGTATGTAAATGTGATATATAATACTGTAAATATGATATTTGCAAACTCTGCTGCCCTCCCACAATTTACTGTACATTCTCAAACATTTTGGATACTGTTTGTTTTAGGCAAGGAAATGGATCTTTTTCAGTCTCATCAAGGTGTTGAAATTACTGAAGCTCAGTTTTCAAGTGAAAAATCATGCAAGAATGCATCATTTCAGTCTTTCAATGTGTGAATAATTATCCCATCTTTTTCTTTGTGTATCGGAAGAGAATCTAATACAGACAAAGTAAGTAAATAATTTCTTATCACTTCTGTTTGTGCAAAATATTGGGGGAAAGTGGCTGGACATACACTGTAGATTGTATTCTTAAACTTTGTGTGTTTCTAAATAAATTGGTCCAATAATTCAGGGTGGTGTGTTAAAGTTTCCGACTTTTCCCCTAAGGGGTAGGTCAGAGTTGTTGAGTTGGATGAGCTTCTGTTCAGCGGACTTGCACACTTTGTTTGGCTTTGATGGGAATGTATTTCTGTGTTTCACAGTGCATTTGGCTCACTTGGGGAGTCAGCGAGGTCTTCGTTGAGCTCGGACTTGCACAGTTTGTTTGACAAGACAACACTGACATTGCATTTTTTCAAAGTATGGTGCGGTTTTCTAAAAAATGGCGCAAGTGTAGCCAGAAATTTAAAATTGAGCCAATTTTTATAAACACACATTGTATGGATGTTAATAAATGCAGATTAATATTTGAAATTGATGTAAGGAAATGCTGATTTATATAACAGTAAATTCTGCTTTCAGTAAGTAGGTGCTGTATCTGTACTACATTGATATAAATATGAAAATCTATTGCAATCTGCCACCATCCACAAAGACAGCACGAGAAGACATCACTCAAATAGGAAGTGCAGATCATGCCTCTTTCACGCTGCATCTCAATTGATCGTTGATGGGATCTGTTGCCAGGTGACAGATTGTCTACCAAAACCAATTTTGTGCTAATGAAATACCAGATGATCAGTTTTCCATACATTTATTTGCTAAGATTTGTATTCAATGGTCTTGGCTGCATTATAAAATTATTGCAGTTTTATCACAATTTTATGTGAGTTAAATTACACACAATTTATCTACAGCCGCCAATGGTAATGATTTCTGTGAATAATGAGTACTGGTACTGTATTTGTATACACATTGTGCAGATACAGTGCAAAAATGATTAAATTATTTGACCAAGTGGCTGATGGTTGAAACAAATTTTCTGATTTAACAAAGTTCTTGTGTTCTAAGAAAACTACTTTGAGGTCTAGTCTTTATATATGTGAAAAGGAGCAATGCTGTCATTGATCAATTAATTTCTGATATTGTTCAATGTCTTATATAAATACGGAAGAAATTCAGAGATAAAATTTCTCAGGGTACTCATCTTTGGCATAATTTGGTAAACCCAAATCAGCTGCTATCCCACAGACTACATTTTCAGACAGTTAAATTGTTTCCTGTTTGTTTTAGGCAATGTAATGCATCTTTGTATATCTCAAGCAGTTGAAGTTGCTAATCTGTCGTGCTAACATGAATTCTGCAAACGATCACATCCTTTTCTTCATGCATCAGAAGAGTCTAATACAAGCAAGGTCTTTAAATAATTTCTTATCACATCTGTTAGTGCAGATATAGGAGAATTTAAGTGAATGGGCATAAATTTAAAATTGTTGCAATAGCAAATAATCACATTGAATGAAATTGTGCCAATAGTAAGGCTAATCCTCATATCTGGATGTGCAAAGAAATTTTCAGCATTCATATTGTCATGAAAGTCGGTCAGCAAAGTTGAGTTTTATGAAAGTTGAGTCAATTCATGAAGCCAATCGGCAGAGTTTGCACATCAGTGACTGTGCAAAAAAGAACAAATGCATATAAATTGCAATTGGTTCTCAATTGTACTAAATAGCCGAGTAAGTTATTGCACTTCAATACATCAGTATAAAAAGCCTGTTGTGATGTGCTGCTGTCAACAAAGACAACACACGAAGACGTCATCGGCTCTCCCTACCAGGTAGGAAGGGCCTATAGGCCTCTTAAATGCTGATTAGGCCTCTTTGGATGCAGCATCCCATTCAATCATTGTGGGGTCTTTGGAAGAGGATACCTTGAAATCAATCTTCAAAGCAGGTTGCAAATTATCAGCCAAAGCCACTTTATAATACAATGTTAATTGTACATGGCATTGTTTTTGGGCTGTTTTTTTGTACAAATAAAAAGGCAAATGATTGGTTTTGAGTTGATTTTGTTGAGAATTTCTAGAGAAATAAAATTTGCAGTAACCCATGTTTGTTCTAGGCCTTCTTTGGGGAGGGATTTCTCCCAGTTTTAAAATTCCCAAATTTTTTTATATGTTGGCTGGGGATGGAGATTTACCCTCCCAACTGTGAAGACTCGCCCTTGTTTCTCCCCCCTCCCAACATTTCAGAATCTGCCCCAATGTCAAGAATAAACACGCAGTAACATTTACTCCATTTGAATGCATGTCCACTAATTCATTTAGTGGACTAAAATAACGAGCAATGGCTTCAATTTGGTTTACAGTGTGACTATGAAAGTGGCGTTACTGTAGTTGACTGCAAAAGATCATTTGATGCGAATTGAGGATGGGAAGATAAATGGGTTGTTTCACTGTCTATACTGTATTGATTTTGTGAATGATGTCTCGATTCAGTGGCTGCGTAGGAAGCAGTTGAATGCCTCTAAAATGTCACTTGTGGACGTTGTGGTCAGAGGACGTCCATATAGTACGTACACATACGCACCGAGGGGCGTTTGAGATTTAGGCGATTTATGTATGGGGGAGGGGTCACGACGGAATTTGTACGGTTTGAACACCGTAACTTTTCTCACAGTAAAACAAAGGGTCCGGGAGTACAGTATTCCCACGGTTACTTCACTTAATAAATATGATATTCGGAAACTTTAATTTAATGGTAAATAAATGCTTTTTTAACTATGGCCAAAGATTAATTTTCGCCGTGCGGGGGTTGCTAATTTGTACCCACGCATAGCAGTGGCGGCTCTAGGATTTGGCAAGTGGGGGCTTTCGGGTGGCAACCATTTATTGTTTAATGCATGTAGCATTAAGTATAGGGTCCCAACTGGGGGCTAGACACTCAATAGGGGGCACGGGCCCTCCGGTGGAGCCGCCACTGACGCATAGGGGATGGTAAAAATGTATGGTGTGCAATAGGGGTGGGGTGAAATATGACTGCGTACGTACTAGATGGATGACTCCCTAAGGGCGATAGCTAGCCCTGAACTAATGCAAGCCAACAAATCCCTGGTGCTTGTTTCACGCTCGATAGCATCTGATTCCTGTTAGTGATTTTACAACATGAAGCTCGTGAGACCTCTCGCGTGGGTCATGACAGCCCTTTAGCCGGCAATCATTCAAAGGTATCACACTAATATACTGTACCATAATATATATGTTATGCATTTCACCGTATTATATATATATATATATATATATATATATATATATATATATATATATATATTATATAGAAATTGGGCGCCTTAAAGTGAATGTAAATTTCTATGCCAGCGTCGCTTCACCGCCTACAATCGACTGCGTGCGTTCGCCGATCCTTAGTATCCGACTCAGCCCTCAAGGCCAGGACTAAGGACCTAAAACTGGTCCTTAAGGAGTCCTTGAGGTCAAGGACTAACATCCCTGTCTATATATACACGAGTGAAAATCACCAAAAAGGAACTTAAATAGCAAAACGGGGAAGTTGAGTCGGCAATAGTGAAGCTGCACACGTGGAGGTAGCTTGGGCGCGTAGATTTCAGTAGTCGTATAAACTACGGTACAAATTCTCCACATTAGTACACTAATTCATTGGACGAATGAATTATTTGAACCACTATAGACGGGAGTGGTACAGTACTCAAAAGGACCGAATAATGCATGGCAATGTGTCTTAACTGTAGGCCTACTATGGTTGCAGCAGCGGAAGACAAGATTATAGTTGGGCGTCTATTGGCTAGGTGGCCGCGGTTGGCCGTCTTTCGCGGCCTCAGGCAAACGTCCAACGAGCCTATGACCGATTTAGCGTTACTAGCATAGATTTTAATTTAAATCTATGGTTTAAACTGCTAAAAAATGGCGAGTGATGAGAGCGACGTAGCTGTAAAGAATTTAAGCAGAAAGTTGAAGAGAGACATTTCATTTTTAAACTAACTGCGTAAGGAAAAATAGAAGCTGGCGGTAAAGTTGTACTGCGTTCACTGCGAAATACAATAGTTCATGTATACAGTAGTTTATACCGTATATGACCTAAAAAGGCTAAAAGTTGTTGGGTCTGTATGTTCGTTAAAATTAATCGAGATTAATCGATTTTAAAAAATTCCGATTAATCGAACAAAAAATTTTAATCGTTGCTAGCCCATATATATACGGTGGCGGCTCCGTCAGGGGGGCCGTGCCCCCAGTTGGGACCCTATAGGCTACTTAATGCTACATACATTAAACTACAAATGGTTGGCCCCCATGATTAGAAGTTGCCACCCCAACGGCCCCCCACTTGCCAAATCTTAGAGTCGCCAGTGTGTGTGTGTGTGTGTGTGCGCTACAGACCATTATATATAGTCTGTAGCATCAGTATGTTAAGTCTATGAATATGGTTTGATGTTCATTGATTGACCACTTTTCTCCCACAGACTGCATCGTGGAACGAAGTTCGTTAAAATGATGCAATAGAGTCCAGTCTCCTTATACTTGGTCCGTTTAATCCCAATGTCTTGCCATTTCTCATTGCAGAAGGTCTGCAGAAATGTAGACGTTCTAGACTAAAATTTTATATTTTGCTCTGTGGTCAAAATTTCTTATACCGTCAGTTTTTCATTTGTGGTTTGCAAAGCAAGTTGTTTTTAAGGAGAAATTACTAGGGGACCGATGAAAATTTTATTAATTTCCGATGATAACTAATTTTGGCAATTCCCGATTTTTAGTTTATTCTGCCCGGCTGCCGACAAATCAGCCACAATTGTAGTAGAATAGATTTTCTAATATTGGATGAAAAGTGCAGACAGTCAGGTATGATGGCGATGCGCAACAGTTTCCACGCTCGTGGATCAGAATTGCCTCTAGGAGGGCCCTTTTATAAATGACGGGCCGCCATAATTACTGCGGGGACCAGGAAAGCAACTGAAGGCCGCGGCGGCCTCCGTAGTTAACATGTCAGAAAACACCGTTGTTGCAAAGAGAAAACAGTCTATATCGACCGGTGCCTTCGTACTCTGGTGACCATGGGTTCTGCTGCTTTGAACAGTGCACAGTGCCGAATAAGACAACAATGATGTGGTGTAGGTTGTGAGTTGAGTCCCTGGTTAATTGTATCTTTCATTTGCATATATTTTGCGACTGCGGATTGGGGTGATACTTGGTGTGTGTCCTAGTAGTCCATTTATTCGCAGTGGCAATAGTCATCAATCGAATTGACACTTTCTATTCGTCTCGTAATTTGTCCCGACAGAGACGAATCCACGGAGAGCGAGGCCCGGTCATTCGACCGTCGAGAGTTTGACAACATTCACATGGCGACGAGTTGTCTTCGTCATCGACATGTGTTTCCTTTGGAAGACCGTCGTGCTTGGAGACGATGGTCGCGGGTTCTAAAGGACTGCCGCCCTTTTCCTCCCCCTCCTATCATCCTCTCGTTCTCTACCATCATCGTCGGTCGCAGCAGCAGCGTTTCCCGTGGGAGATGTCGTTCTGTCATCAGCAGCTCAGCGCTCCAGCCGCCCGTGCACTGAGGCGGCGGCGGGGATGCGGGAGGGGGCGACCTGTCTGGTGGAAAATCAATGTCGTCAGAGGCAGACGACGACTGCAACCACCGACTGCATCCGATCTTCGTGCGCTCCGTCGACGTATACAGACGACCGCCTAGCATTCCTTCTTCCTTCCTTTCTTCCGTTTTGCTCATTCTGTTATTCGTTACTGTTCGGTCAATGGCAGACTGTCCGACGCTCTGTGTCTGGCTACCGGCTTCAACTGTCCGCTGCCTCTCCTCTCCATCGCTTGCATCTGTTTCGAATTTCGCTTTCTGGAATTTTGAATTCTGTGGACGAAACCGGAGATCACGTGACTTCTGCAAGACTATCTGACGCGCATGCATAAGATGATTAGAATCTGTTGAAGACACGAACTCACTTCTGAATTGGAGAACAAGGTTAGAAACATTGGTCGTTGCTTCATCACATTAGATGCACAACGCTTCCGCCAACCTCTTCGTAATATTACAATGCGCAGACATTGGCTTCGCCATCGTGTGTGGCCCCTGTTCGACGAATCTACAGAGGCGTCATTTGGGGGGGCTGGGGGGCCGTGGCCCCAAGGAAATGAAAATATTAATTTATAATGTATTAATGTGCAAAAAAACAAAAACAGGGACGTCATTTGGGTTTGGGGGCAAAAAAGTCAGCAGCCTCTAAGGGCTGACAAGCAAAAAAAAAGTCGTCAAGTATTTTTTGGTAATCGTAATCCTAAAAGAAGTCAAGTATTTTAATCGTAATCCTAAAAGAACTGACGAGCAAAAAAACGTCGTCAACTTTTTTTTGAAACTCAAACTTAGTCGAAAAAATCTCCAAAAAATAAAAAATTTTAAAGCAAAATTTTAAAGCAAAATTTCTCGCCCCCCCTCCCCCCAAGAAAAGTGTGAAATGACGCCACTGCGAATCTATAAGGCTAAAAGGCTAGTTGCTCATTCGCTGGTCGCTTCGTGCGACGGAATGTTGATGAAGGGCGTAACCAGGAGACCAAATACTGTAACCTGTTCGCAGTTCTCTTAGCGATATCATCGACTAAGAGTTTCACGATTAGTTAGATTTGGGGCTGGCTTCGCCCACGACCAGCGTTAGTGGTAAGAAAACTACGCATGGTCAGATGACCAGAGGAAGGTCGACTCGTAGTCGTGTGCATTTATTTTGGTGTTATCAGCCTCCTGCAGAGCGCCGGGCCCCTGTGCAATTGTCGTCTGTCGGCGGGGCCGTTATTAGCATCGGACCCTTAGAGAGGTCGTTGTCAGCTCACTGAGAGTCGTTGTCTTTGGCCTCAAATGCTAAATAATTCTGAATTTTGTTTTATTTCGATTCTAATGCTGAACTCTGGAGCAAAATTTCGGACTGAATGACAACTTATATGCACTCGTTGCGCTCCATTCCCTCGTCGGCTTTGCGTGAATCTCACTACCACCGTAGACTACAAATTGGGGACCCGTCTCCCAGTCCGGTCCTCCACGTGTCCACCCTATTGTTCATCAGGAAGACTCATTGGATTTTGGTTATTGGTGATAGCAAATACATTGCACAATTGCGCTATAGAAGTTTTAATCAGCTCTGTCTTAAATATCCTCATAGAGGGGGCATGTGGACTGGGTTGCTTATTGTAGATCCAGTTCACGAAAAGGCAAATATTTTATCCAGCATGCACGTCACGCGTCAGATGTTTTTCTCCTTCTACAGTTCTAGAGCTGAAATTACCCTGGGAGTCGTACTTAACAGGTGTTTGGTTAAACTCCGTGGCGTTTTACAAATCGAAAAATTTTCCAAGAGGAGAGCAGTTTCTGATTCAAAAGACGGAACAGGTCCCAAGAGAGACAATCGCTTTTCTCGTTATTAGAACAGAAATGATGCTAAGAGGAAAAGCACTTAAGACTTACTATATATATATATATATATATATATATATATATATATATATATATATATATATATATATATATATATATATATATATCTCTCTCATCCCTTCAGTTAGCTCTGTAAAGACATGCGTTTGTCTCGGATGCATTTTACCACTGTCATTCGTTTACAAAGCATTCACGCTAAAGACAATAATACAGAGGATGTCATCCCGCGGTGTCATGTAATGACGTCATCATTACCCATCTGTTCGTTCGATGGCCACAACTGCGTCAAGTGGTTTGTCACTGCAATGTAGATCGGTGACGAAGCAGACGACAGAAGCTCGAACAGCTGCGCCCTCCTCCGCGCGCGTACCTCAAGCTACAGCGGCTGACTGGTCGTCAAAGGCGGATACTCTGTTCCGCCGGAAATGGGAGGGGCCGGAAATGGGAGGGGCCGGAAGTAAGAAGCTACCGAAGGAGGACATGGACTTCCTCATGCAAAACACCAACTTCACGAAGCAACAGATCAAGGCGTGGTATAGCGGTTTTATGGTAAGAAAAGGCGCTGCATGAGTAAGCCTCCTCTTACCTCGTCGCTTCCAACGACGCCTGTCTGTGTGTCTGTATACACATCGTCCCACGCACAGCTTCTGCACTGAGAATGAGTGTTTCGTCTGTCAAAAAACAATGGTAGGGTCAGGCTCTCCCGACCCAACATTTTCGACCTTCAGTTGGGATAGGACAGAAAAATCTCGACCTGCGATGGTCTGGATTCCCCAACAGACCCCCCTCGATACACGAGCGCCTGTAAAGATGACGAATACGTCTATACAATGGACTGAGACAGTTATGTTGCGAAACTGTTTCATCGTTAGAAAATCCCCCAAAATTCAGGACGAACGAATACCATTTAAATAACTCTTTTAACAGGAATAGAATGCTTCAATGCAGATGCTGATTGCGCGCCAACAAAACTGCATTCGACGACGTCTTAGAGCAGAGAGCTTGAAGAAACGCAGTCTAGCAGCCTAGCAAATGTGTGACAACATTTGCGGCATGCGGCTTCGTTTGTGCAATTGTCGTTAGAGATTTGGAGGGGGAGGAGGAGGCTGTATTAATATAAGGTTGATTTCATTGCTCATGTAGAAAGACTGTCCAAATGGTCAGCTGACGAGAGCCAAGTTCCTCGAAGTCTATTCGAGCTTCTTTCCTCAGGGAAACGCAGAAAAGTTCTGCGAACATGTCTTCCGGACGTTCGACTCGGACAACAGCGGACGGATCGACTTCAAAGAGTTCCTCCTCGCCATCAACATCACCTCCGCCGGGAAGCCAGAACGGAAACTGGAATGGGCGTTCCAGATGTATGACGTCAACGGAGATGGAACAATAGAACCGAGCGAAATGGCAGAAATCATCGGAGTAAGAAGGCACTTGTATGTCGTCAATGTCGTAGGAGCAGTCATGAGAGACTTCCCCATTAGGAATAATAATTATGTAAGCAGTAAATTGATAAGGAAACGATTTCGTCTTTAAAATGAAAAGGTAATCATGAGAAAATCATCACTTGTTCATCTGATTTACAAATAGACAATCCTTGATAAATGGACTTTTTAAAATTGCTTTATATAGCGCCGATATGTTTAGTCATCCAATCAGTGAGTCGATCTGATCTTTTGCACCAAACTCTTTCTAGGCGCTGGAAGTCTGTGCCATTCGAAAGGTAAAATGATCGTTTTCCATTATGTGGTCTCTCTTTTAATGAACCCGGGTGGTCAGTTGGACCACCCGGGTTCCACTCCAGCTCCACTCCCAACTGGGGTTCTAACGACCACAGCATAAAATTAGTGCATTAGCGTAGTCAGGGTCTCAGAGGGCACGAGGCCGGCCTCTGCTCTGACTGGGAAAAATCGTAGATTTTGCGCAAAACCAATGAGAAACTAGGGTGTAGGTAGCATGATCCAAGAGATGACGTTAATGTGCTAAGGATTTATTGATGACCTTTTTGCTAATCCGAGACTTTTACCCTAAAATGTCGATGTGCCCCCTCCCCCTTATGCCGTAACCATGGCTACGCCACAGCCTAAGTGAATACCTGAATACACTGTAGTAATCATGATAATAGATGCGTTTGCCAATAAAACGAATCTCGCTGAACAGAAAATTAGAATGATCTAGAACAGAGGTACTCAAACTTTTTGAAGGCGGTCCACGTCATCCAGTCTCTTCCACCGTTCGTGTGGGTCCACTAGTTACAAGGGAAGTACAATTATTACTCCTGTGACAACTACAGCATTAAGTAATTAAGCCAATATTACAGGCTCGAAATTTCTCAGACACAGAAAGCTGTGGCGGTCCACAAGAACCGTCCTTGCGGTCCAGATTGTGGACCGCGGGCCGCGGTTTGAGTACCCCTGATATTCTAGAAGACCGGTTCGTATGATTGGCTGATGAGACACTTGTTGTGTGCGTGTGTCAAGGCAATATACAACATGGTGGGACCCTCGTTGGCCGACAACGACCCAAGTGACACTCCGGAGAAGAGGACGAGGGAGATATTCGCCAAAATGGACGAGAACAGCGACGGAGTTCTGTCTAAAGAAGAGTTCATCAAGGGATGCATGTCCGACGAATTCCTCTGCCAGATGCTAACGGCCGACCCGGGGGCCGAGTAGGCCTAGACACCTGCAGCCGGAGGGGCGCATCTGCAGCGCTCAATTCGCCTCTTCGTTTTCTTCTTAACTGTGACTCTGAAAGTCGTGTCAGTGCTAACAGATGCCGTGCTGCGCTTTCAGAGAAAGAGGGAGACGATTTCCTTTCCTCAATCTCCTACATTTATTGTTTTAATAATTCTTCCAGATTCCAGAGCGTTTTTCATTGTTAGTAGACCTAAGTCAAATATTTCTAACCCGAGCCGAAGGGTTTCATCATCATCATCATCACCACACCATCATCATTATCATCATCACTATAATCAAATCCTCTGGCAAATATCAACAAGTGTCCATTTCGTTGTTACGCAGTTTTCTTATTGCTTTCTTTATTCCGCTTTCATCAAATTCTGTCAAACAAAGCCGCTTGAATTGATCATTGTCTTTGTAAAGTGTCGAGTTTCTTTTTCACCTAAATTCAGTCATCGATCAGAAGGTTCCGTTGGAAAATGCATTCTCTTAGGAAATACAGTTACTTCAGAATCCATATAACAATCAATCTAAACCTGGAAAGTAATAACACTGGCTCGTAGGCCTAAATATATTAGCATGTCACGAGGTCGTTTTCTCTCTCTCTCTCTCTCTCTCTCTCTCTCTCTCTCTCTCTCTCTCTCTCTCTCTCTCTCCATATACATAGATTTTTCAACTGCACATTTTCCGACTTCGTTTGGAACTTGGTGTGAGAAGTTGAGAATAACAATTCAATCGAATCGTTGATCATTGTTTATCGACAGTGCTTGAGGTAACAGCATGCTTGCATCTAGTGTTGGGCTTGACTCGCAGCTTTTTACAAGCTAATGCGATAAATTCGACAACCTGCCGTTGGCCTTTGGACGCAACCCGAAGAGCTGTTGACCAATTCGTTTAGATCAATCGTCAACTGTGTTCGATCCGTCTCAATAGCAGCGACTGATTTGATTTCTCTCACTCAAAATCTGTCGACCTCACGCGAGGTCCGTTTCGACAAGTGGGCAGGCAAACTCCCACCCATCCACAAGCAAATCGAACGCAACTGTCCGTTTAATTAACTGCGCGAACAATTGTCTGTTTCCATGTTTCAATTCATCTTCGTTCAGATTTTAGGCATTAGGCCCATAAATAGTTTTTACATTAATCGCTTTATTCATCGTTTAAAATTGTCGAATTTTTACGAACTGATTGTACTTTGAATAGAATAGGCCTACAGAAATGCACAATTAACCGCTGTTCGAAGAAACGTGGTCGTCTATTTGCGTTGTTGGCGATTAAGACACATACCGTATCGAGTCGCGTCCTCGACTCTGTTGTCTCAGTTGCGCCTTTCGAGGTCTTTATGTTGGGCTCCTAGATGATTAAAATAAGTAGGCTACAGTAAAACCACTTTGGCGAGAGGCGAATACAATGCTCACTACTGAAACTACAGTAGGTTAGCCCCCTCGGGGGCGGGGATGAGAATTTCGGGTGGCCCGCGGATACCAGTAGGGACAGGTCAGCTCGTGAACAAATGACAAGTTGCTATAATTCGTTTCACGTATAGACGGCAGGTCGGCCACGTGAAACTGTAAACTTGTAAAGGTTAAGTTTTTAAGCTAGTATAGGCTGTGTCTGTGACTCGTACTGTTGATAATGCAGACCAGGGTAGCTGCTTCTGATGTAATACAGAAGAATATAGGCCTACAGGTCCACGGAGACAGCTGGGTTGGATACAAACGGGAGCGGATTGGCCATAGCAGGGTGGGGCGAGAGTGGTGGGAGAGAGGTCGACTGTCGCGGGCCGGATCAGAATTTTGCCCCCTCCCCGTGCAGACCTCTACCACAATCTCTTCACCAGTCATTAGCTGACAGGTTAATAGCTGATTGTCAACAACGATGTATTCATCGGGGAGGGTCATTAATTGTGTAAACGGTCGGTTGAGAGCTTGGCCTAAACGGTCAAACAGGTAAGCAAAGCTGCTATGGCGAGCAAAAGAGGCAATAATTCATAGGCATGGAATTTTGAAAGTTGTGGCGACGGCGAGTGGCGAGTTTGGCGTCTAAATGAATTAGTTTTACATGAGTGGAAATCCGTTCTTGACCCATCAATGGCGAGAGGGGAGTTTGGCGACCTAAAGAGGTGAGCTAAAGAGGTATTACTCTACAGCAGGGTGCACAACCTTTAAGGACGAAGGGCCACATTTTTCGGTTCCAAGACTCCGCGGGCCTGGCGCTTTTCTAATGCAGAAGTGGTACATTGACAGTAACCGTTAACAGTGGCGGCTCCACAAGGAGGGGGCGGGGGGCCCGTGCCCCTCATTGAGTGCCTGGTCCCCCAGTGGCCCCTGTTGGGACCCTATACTTAATACTACATAGCTAACAACAAATGGTTGCCCCCCATGATTAGAAGTTGCCACCCCAACGGCCCCCCACTTGCCAAATCCTGGAGCCGCCACTGACCGTTAATAGCAATATTTAATACGGTTATGTATAAAATTTAATTCGACAGGACTAATGGAATTAATAGATTTCTGATGAATACAATCAATCCAGTAGGAACAAATGCAATTTAAAAGTTTAGTGCTGTAGTTTAAATGTAGAATTTAAGGCTAGGGCCTTGTTAATAAAAAATACTATGACCATGTTCAATTATTAATTCATAAAATTAAAAAGCAAAAGGTCAATCGCCTTTTTATAGCCAATGGAGTTGTTGAGACTGAACGTCTTCAACAAATAAATCATATTCATATTTTGTGGCAGTTCACTTTTGCAACTTTCAAAGAGCACTCAACCTGAACTTTAGAACATTTTTGTTAAATTTAATTACAGAAAATTTTTGTTCCACACAAGTAAGTGCTTCCAAATAGTCGCGAAGGCTTTAAAGTGGCCCAGAAGGCTTTCTTCCTTTCATATTAGCGCTACTGAAGAAGTCATTCGTTCCAAGGGTCTAAGTCGCCATCAGTTCAAGTTATTTATAGAAGAGACGGGTGCCTCTTACCATGACATACCATATTCACAGATGTGAGAGAGCAGAGGACGAATTTTAGAATTCTTTGTTGAACTGATAGCAAAATTTGTGAATTTCTTAACAGCAAGGGCATAATAATAAACAATAATAATAACAAGGTTTAATAGTGTAGCGCTAATATGAAAGCAAGAAAACCTTCAGGGCAACTTTACAGCCTTTGGGGCCACTTTCACTAAAATCCTGAAACGTCCGGGTGGCCACAAAAAATCATACGGCGGCCACCAGTGGCCCACATAGGACACAAGTTATGCACCCCTGCTCTATAGTATGTAAAATTTCCTGATTTTTTATATAGCACTTCAGGCACGGTTACCGTGTGTAACATTTTATAGCGATGCCCCTTTCAGGTGTAATGTTCAGTGGCGTCGTCAGGAATTTTTGGTGAGGGCAAAGGGGTCTGGCGTGTCAGATTC
>CM030842.1:17779414-17875593 GCA_018105865.1 Metaphire vulgaris | reverse complement strand
AACCTAACCTAACCTAACCTAACCTAACCTAACTAACCTAACTCGTTCTAACCTAACCTAACCTAACCCTAACCTAACCTAACGTTAACCTAACCTAACCTAACCTAACCTAACCTAACCTAACGTCTTCGTTTCGGCCATAACCTAGCATCAACCTAACCAATTAAAACGTCTTCGTTCCAATCAACCTAGCATCAACCTAAATCTTCGTTCCAATTCAACCCTAATTAAAACGTCTTCGTTCCACGGCAACATCAACCTAGCATCAACCTAGGCAATTAAAACGTCTTCGTTCCGGCGGCATCAACCTAGGCAATTAAAACGTCTTCGTTCCTAGCATCAACCTAGGCAATTAAAACGTCTTCGTTCCACGGCAGCATCAACCTAGCATCAACCTAGGCAATTAAAACGTCTTCGTTCCACGGCAGCATCAACCTAGCATCAACCTAGGCAATTAAAACGTCTTCGTTCACGGCAGCATCCAACCTTCCAGCATCAACCTAGGCAATTAAAACGTCTTCGTTCCACGGCAGCATCAACCCTAGCATCAACCTAGGCAATTAAAACGTCTTCGTTCCACGGCAGCATCCAACCTAGCATCAACCTAGGCAATTAAAACGTCTTCGTTCCACGGCAGCATCAACCCTAGCATCAACCCTAGGCAATTAAAACGTCTTCGTTCCACGGCAGCATCAACCTAGCATCAACCTAGGCAATTAAAACGTCTTCGTTCCACGGCAGCATCAACCCTAGCATCAACCTAGGCAATTAAAACGTCATCAACCTCAATTAAAACGTCTTCGTTCCACGGCAGCATCAAACCTAGCATCAACCTAGGCAATTAAAACGTCTTCGTTCCACGGCAGCATCAAACCTAGCATCAACCTAGGCAATTAAAACGTCTTCGTTCCACGGCAGCATCAACCTAGCATCAACCTAGGCAATTAAAACGTCTTCGTTCCACGGCAGCATCAACCTAGCATCAACCTAGGCAATTAAAACGTCTTCGTTCCACGGCAGCATCCAACCCTAGCATCAACCCTAGGCAATTAAAACGTCTTCGTTCCGGCGGCATCAACCTAGCCAACCTAGCATCAACCTTCGTTCCAGGCAATTAAAACGTCTTCGTTCCACGTCTTCGTTCCAACCTAGCATCAACCTAGCAGGCAATTAAAACGTCTTCGTTCCACGGCAGCATCCAACCTAGCATCAACCTAGGCAATTAAAACGTCTTCGTTCCACGGCAGCATCCAACCCCTAGCATCAACCTAGGCAATTAAAACGTCTTCGTTCCACGGCAGCATCCAACCCTAGCATCAACCTAGGCAATTAAAACGTCTTCGTTCCACGGCAGCATCAACCCTAGCATCAACCTAGGCAATTAAAACGTCTTCGTTCCACGGCAGCATCCAACCTAGCATCAACCTAGGCAATTAAAACGTCTTCGTTCCACGGCAGCATCAACCTAGCATCAACCTAGGCAATTAAAACGTCTTCGTTCCACGGCATCAACCCTCAACCCTAGCATCAACCCCTAGCATCAACCTAGGCAATTAAAACGTCTTCGTTCCACGGCAGCATCCAACCTAGCATCAACCCTAGGCAATTAAAACGTCTTCGTTCCACGGCAGCATCCAACCCTAGCATCAACCTAGGCAATTAAAACGTCTTCGTTCCACGGCAACATCCAACCCTAGCATCAACCTAGGCAATTAAAACGTCTTCGTTCCACGGCAGCATCCAACCCTAGCATCAACCTAGGCAATTAAAACGTCTTCGTTCCACGGCAGCATCCAACCTAGCATCAACCCTAGGCAATTAAAACGTCTTCGTTCCACGGCAGCATCAACCCTAGCATCAACCTAGGCAATTAAAACGTCTTCGTTCCACGGCAGCATCCAACCCTAGCATCAACCTACCTAGGCAATTAAAACGTCTTCGTTCCACGGCAGCATCCTAGCATCAACCTAGGCAATTAAAACGTCTTCGTTCCACGGCAGCATCAACCCTAGCATCAACCTAGGCAATTAAAACGTCTTCGTTCCACGGCAGCATCCAACCTAGCATCAACCCTGGCAATTAAAACGTCTTCGTTCCACGGCAGCATCCAACCTAGCATCAGCATCAACCTCAGGCAATTAAAACGTCTTCGTTCCACGGCAGCATCCAACCTAGCATCAACCTAGGCAATTAAAACGTCTTTCCGTTCAACCTAGCATCAACCCTAAGCAATTAAAACGTCTTCGTTCCACATCCAACCCTGTGAGCATCAACCCTTTAAACATATTGCAATTAAAACGTCTTCGTTCCACGGCATTATCCAACCCTAGCATCAACCCTTAGGCAATTAAAACGTCTTCGTTCCACGGCAGCATCCAACCCTAGCATCAACCCTAGGCAATTAAAACGTCTTCGTTCCATCGGCAGCATCCAACCCTAGCATCAACCCTAGGCAATTAAAACGTCTTCGTTCCACGGCAGCATCCAACCCTAGCATCAACCTAGGCAATTAAAACGTCTTCGTTCCACGGCAGCATCCAACCCTAGCATCAACCTAGGCAATTAAAACAAAGACCCAAAAAAGCATCAACCTGAGCATCAAACCTTTCCCTGGCAATTAAAACGTTTCGTTCCACGGCAGCATCCAACCTAGCATCAACCTAGGCAATTAAAAAACGTCTTCGTTCCACGGCAGCATCAACCCGTTCACGGCGGCAGCATCAACCTAGGCAATTAAAACGTCTTCGTTCACGGCAGGGGTCCAACCCCAAAATCAACCCGAAAAAATTAGGCAATTAAAACGTCTTCGTTCATCAAAAGCATCCAAAACTAGCATCAACCTTGCAAATTAAAACGTCTTCGTTCCACGGCAAAGCAACCAACCAACAATTTAAAAATTTTCGCATCAACCTGTGCATCAAATTTCGTTTAAAACGTCTTCGTTCCACGGCAGCATCCAACCAATAGCATCAACCCAGAAGTGGGGTCAATTAAAACGTCTTCGTTCCACGCAGCAAAGATCCAAAAACCATCATCTTTCATCATCAACCACTTTCCCTGGGACAAAAATTAAAACGTCTTCGTTCACAATAAACGTTCAAATTTCATCAACCTAGCATCAACCCCTGTGGACAATTAAAAATTTTCGTCTTCGTTCCACGGCAAAGCATCCAAAATCCCTTCAGCATCAACCTGATTTTAGGCAATTAAAACGTCTTCGTTCCACAAATCCAACCAGAGCATCAACCTTTGGCAATTAAAAAATCTTCGTTCCAAAAAAATTACAGCATCAAACCCCTAAAAACCATCATCTTTCATCCTGAAAAGCAAAGAAAACCACTTTCCCTGTGGACCAAAAATTTTCAAAATTTTCAAAAAATTACTTGCAGGTGACACAATAAACGTTCAAATTTCATCATGAGCAGCAAAGAAAACCATTTCCCTGTGGACCAACAATTTAAAAATTTTCGGAAAATATTAAAAGCATGTTCGTTTGGAGGAAAGAAGTTTCGTTTAAAATCGTTTCTTCAAAAGGTTATTTACATGATTTTAAACATATTGAAAATTTGAAAATTCGCTACAAATGGTACCAGAAGTGGGGTCGATTATTTGCTGTGAAACCAAAAAGTCCCACTTTCCGAAAAAATTACTTGCAAAGACAAAAAACCATCATCTTTCATCCTGAAAAGCAAAGAAAACCACTTTCCCTTCCACGGCAAATTTTCAAAATTTTCATCAAAAAATTACTTAGGCAATTAAAACGTCTTCAATAAACGTTCAAATTTCATCAAAACAAAAAGAAAAACCACTTTCCCTGTGGACCAACAATTTTTCAAACCTGAATCAACCCTGTGGAAAAATTTTTCAACGTCTTCGTTTGGAGGCAGTGACATCCAAACGTTTAAAATCAACCTTCACGTCGCAATTAAAACATGTCTTCGTTTTGGAAAAAATCCTTTCATTATTGAACCTTTAAACATATTGAGTTCCAATTTGAAAATTCGCTAAAATGGTACCAGAAGTGGGGTCGATTATTTGCTGTGAAACCAAAAACCCACTTTTTCGAAAAAAATTACTTGCAGCAAACCCCAAAAAAACATCATCTTTCATCCTGAAAAGCAAAGAAAACCACTTTCCCTGTGGACAAAAAATTTTCAAAATTTTCGGAAAAAATTACTTGCATCAGTGACACAATAAACGTTCAAATTTCATCATGAGAAGCAAAGAAAACCACTTTCCTGTGGACCAACAATTTAAAAATTTTTTTCGAGAAAATATTAAAGCGCATGTGAAATTGGAGGAAAGAAGTTTCGTTTAAAATCGTTTCTTCACGTCGCAGAAGGTTATTTACATGGTTTTAAACATATTGAGAGGCAATTTGAAAATTAGCTACAAATGGTACCAGAAGTGGGGTCGATTATTTGCTGTCAAACCAAAAAGTCCACTTTTCGAAAAAATTACTTGCGTTCCAAAAAGACCAAAAACCATCATCTTTCATCCTGAAAAGCAAAGAAAACCACTTTCCTGTGGACCAAAAATTTTCAAAATTTTCGGAAAAAATTACTTGCATCAACCCTACACAATAAACGTTCAAATTTCATCATGAGAAGCAAAGAAAACCACTTTCCCTGTGGACCAACAATTTAAAAATTTTCGGAAAATATTACGCATGTGAAATTGGAGGAAAGAAGTTTCGTTTAAAATCCTTTCTTCACGTCGCAGAAGGTTATTTACATTATTTTAAACATATCGAGAGGCAATTTGAAAATTCGCTACGAATGGTACCAGAAGTGGGGTCGTTTATTTGCTGCAACCAAAAAAATCCTACTTTCCGGAAAAAATTACTTGCGGAAAAGACCAAAAAACCATCATCTTTCATCCTGAAAAGCAAAGAAAACCACTTTCCCTCTGGAGAAAAATTTTGAAAATTTTCCGGAAAAAATTACTTGCGGCAGTGACACAATAAACGTTCAAATTTCATCATGAGAAGCAAAGAAAACCACTTTTCCTGTGGACCAAAAATTTAAAAATTTACGGAAAATATTACAAGCGGATGTGAAATTGGAAAGAAGTTTCGTTTAAAATCCTTTCTTCACGTCGCAGAAGGTTATTTACATGATTTTAAACATATTGAGAGGCAATTTGAAAATTCGCTACAAATGGTACCAGAAGTGGGGTCGATTATTTGCTGTGAAACCAAAAAGTCCCACTTTCCGAAAAAAAATTACTTGCAGCAAAGACCAAAAAACCATCATCTTTCATCCTGAAAAGCAAAAACCCACTTTCCCTGTGGAACAAAAATTTTCAAAATTTTCGGAAAAAAATTACTTGCGGCAGTGACACAATAAACGTTCAAATTTCATCATGAGAAGCAAAGAAAACCACTTTCCCTGTGGACCAACAATTTAAAAATTTTCGGAAAATATTACGAGCATGTGAAATTGGAGGAAAGAAGTTTCGTTTAAAATCCTTTCTTCACGTCGCAGAAGGTTATTTACATGATTTTAAACATATTGAGAGGCAATTTGAAAATTCGCTACAAATGGTACCAGAAGTGGGGTCGATTATTTGCTGTGAAACCAAAAAGTCCCACTTTCCGAAAAAAATTACTTGCGGCAAAGACCCAAAAAACCATCATCTTTCATCCTGAAAAGCAAAGAAAACCACTTTCCCTGTGGACCAAAAATTTTCAAAATTTTCGGAAAAAAATTACTTGCGGCAGTGACACAATAAACGTTCAAATTTCATCATGAGAAGCAAAGAAAACCACTTTCCCTGTGGACCAACAATTTAAAAATTTTCGGAAAATATTACGAGCATGTGAAATTGGAGGAAAGAAGTTTCGTTTAAAATCGTTTCTTCACGTCGCAGAAGGTTATTTACATGATTTTAAACATATTGAGAGGCAATTTGAAAATTCGCTACAAATGGTACCAGAAGTGGGGTCGATTATTTGCTGTGAAACCAAAAAGTCCCTTTCCGAAAAAAATTACTTGCGGCAAAGACCCAAAAAACCATCATCTTTCATCCTGAAAAGCAAAGAAAACCACTTTCCCTGTGGACAAAGATTTTCAAAATTTTCCGGAAAAAATTACTTGTGACAGTGACTCAATAAACGTTCATATTTCATCATGAGAAGCAAAGAAAACCAATTTTCCTGCGGACCAACAATTTCGAATTTTTCCATACAGAAATTACAAGCGCATGTGACATTGGAGGAAAGAAGATTAGTTTATAATCCT
This sequence comes from Metaphire vulgaris, assembly GCA_018105865.1. Classification (NCBI taxonomy): domain Eukaryota; kingdom Metazoa; phylum Annelida; class Clitellata; order Crassiclitellata; family Megascolecidae; genus Metaphire; species Metaphire vulgaris. The sequence continues at coordinate 17,869,351 of CM030842.1, read as the reverse complement.
GTGTTAACGTCGTAGAAAGTTATCCACGTGATTTTTATAGATATGGAGAGGCGATTTGAAAATTCGCTACAAATGGCACCAGAAATTGGGTCATTTATTTCCTGTGAAGTAAAAAATCCGACTTTTCGAAAAGTAATTACTTGCGGCAGTGGTCTTATATTTGAGAATTTAGAGGGAAGAATAATGGTTTAGATCGTTTGATAGCGTTAATTTTATTAACATGGTTTTATACATAAGGAGAGGCAATTTGTAGGTTCGATACAAATTTCGATAAATACATATATATATATATTACATACTGAGGAGCACAAACTTCTATCCTGGAATAAGGTATGCAGGTAGAGGGTAATTTGTTCTATTATACATGTTTCAGGTGTACGTAATCATAAAAAGGTTAAGAAGGATTGTCATAGAAGCAAGACACTATCACAGCCTGTCAAAGCATGAAAACTGGCAATGCTGTGCATTCATCAGGGCCAGGAGCAGTTGCTACTTTATGAATTGGGATAAAGCGCTTATGTTGACCAACACCAAAAGGTACTCACGGCTCATCCAATTTCTACTGAAAATGGATTGAAATCGCCAGCACAACAACATCGGTGCCCTGTGTCCTAATGGCAAGTCTTAAACAACTAAACTGTGATGCCTGCAAACAATGTATAACAACATTAGTGCCTGCTTCTTTGTGACTACATGGACTAATTACATCAGTGCTTAATTGACCAACAACCCCTTGCTATGTTACCGTGCTATACAAATTGTCATAAAGAACAGAACAGAAACAATTTAAACACAATTTTGGCGTGATGAAATATAACAGAAATTAACCAAACTCACCATGAAAGTAATATTTATAATCACAGCACCATATTCTATGATATCCAAAAATTATACTGTTTGTCAATTATCGCATCTTTTGCTTGCATAATTATCTAGCCTTAGTTTGAGCTTAACTTCTAAAGTGCACATGCTACTGAAGAACCTGCACGCCTGTATAATATACAAGATCCTTCTGTATCAATATGTAGAATGTGAAACAATGATTTAGCAGATGCCTTTATGAAGATGATTTCTATTTAATAACGTATGGTAATAATGACCTTGAGTCTTGAATTTGATAATTATAGAAAGAAAACTCAAACAAACTTTGAAAAATTAAAAATAATAGCCATATAATGTAAATATACATGTGATTTTCACAAACCACACCGAAAATAAAAATGACCAATTTATATATATATATATATAATATTAAGATCCTTGTCTGTATGTCTGTTACCTTCAAGCGTTCTCATTGGTTGGCTCAGTGAGCGTTCTGATTGGTTGTTCTGGAACCTTAGGCTTTGCGAAGCGAACGGCGACGCGAAGCGAACGGCCACGCGAAGCGTTTGACGAAGCGTACGTTGCAGCGTCATACTGTGTACAACTCGCGAAGCGAACGGCCCCGCGAAGCGACTGGCCACGGTACGCGAAGCGGTTGACGAAGCGTATGCAGCGTCATAGTGTGTACAACTCGCGAAGCGAACGGCGACGCGAAGCGTTTGACGAAGCGTACGTTGCAGCGTCAGAGCTTGGCTACGTGGCGTATGTACATCATTGAAACGTTGTTCAGCAGCATGAATTCAATGATTGGGTTTTAGTATTATCCTGCACTGCGAGCGAAGCAAGCGCGAGCGAAGCGAGCATCTTTCTAGTATGTATATATATATATATATATATATATATATATAATGATGGTGCAGGCCCGTCCTTTGCCAGTGTGAGGCTCCTGGCACCTGGCGGCCTGAGGGGCCCCGGCGAGGGTGAAATATCTTTTTCTGATGCTCGAAAAAGTTAGAGTAAAAAGGATCATCGTGATTTTGGTGCTTGATCTTTAAATTAATTTATCCTCAAGAATTGTGATAAGCAAAAAAGGTGAGAAAAGGTAAAAACATGAAAAAGCTGGAGCACTTGGGGTCCCTTATGGAGCGCAGGGCCCCGGGTACAGTGCCCAATTTCCAACACATACCGTAAAGACGGGCCTGTTATGGTGTCAGTGCAAAAGTCCAGATCATGAGATAATAATGACATCTTCATGAACCATATGAATATAAGACAATTTAAACAGACATACATTATTGCATAGATATGATTTAAAATAAGTTAAACAAGAATACATACACAGGAACATACAGACACACATGCTATGTATACACGATAAGAGACTCCGCCTCGCCATCTTTGGACATGCTGCCCTCCTCGGAGAGATGGCTTCGGTTCACTGCCACGTTGACCTGTCTATTGGTCGTCCACTTGACAGATCATAGAAGCTCTGGCCTGGTTGCCCCAGGAAAAGATGAATCGACCACTTCTATACCCAGACCAGTGAGATCAATCAACTCTCTGGAGACATGCCATATGGCGGGGTTATGGACAAGGGGTGATGCAACAGCCTTTTGTGCTGGTGAAGAAGAAGAAGAAGAAGAAGAAGAAGAAGAAGAAGAAGAAGATGATGATGATGATGATGCTACACACATGCATAATAAAGTAACAATGCCTAATACCTAATCATTTGTAAGACCATTCCAAAGAATTAGAATGACTGAGTCATAAGTCACCCGGTGTCATCACAGCACCTGAATAGGTCATCCACATTAGACATTAACTGGTGGACCAGTGGCTAAAGCTGATGCTTAGAAATCCACTAGGCACGAAGTCTACAGTAAACCATTTTCAACGGCAATGCTGATGAACTCCAGCAAAAGCTTTCATGATTGACTTTTCTACTGTTTTCATGAATGCTGCAACAATATGGCAATCAGACATAAGACTTGTGCAAATGAGAAACACCCTAAAACTATTTAGAAAGTGCATCACTAATCGCCTTCAGTTTGCGCTTTCGACTCGGACCAGCTATTTTGGTCACCTTCGTGTAATTATTTAGTAAAATATTTGCAAAAACACGAATAGATGAGGAAAACAAGGTCGTTCGAGGAAGTGAACAACTGCAAACCTCATCGGTTGTAAGCTCAACCGATGAAAAGTTCTCCTTTGACAATGTGCACACAAGCATCCTTTGGTTACTGTATTTTAAAAATAGCTCCTCATATTTCTTAGAAAGCAACACTTGCATTACACAGTAAACTCTATAACCACACATAACTCACATAACAGCAAATAAGATGGGTATTTTAAACCATCTCTGCTAAGCTCATTGATGTAGAAGGCATCGACTTCAATGTCACTTGATTCAATATTCAAATCTCGGTCACTAAACCCAATCAACACTCCTTTGCATTAATGGCAAGATAATTTACTAGCCCATTTAAATACAACATAACCAGAAATGTAAACAAGGCATCGCTCATCACAGCTAAACGCAATGTCAATGGATTCAGAAACAATATCTTCAAAATCATGAACCACATGGTCCACTTGTAAACTAAGACTGCAGCCTATGTCATGAGTCTGGTCAGGGTAGCGATCAAAAACCTGACGAATACTAATAATGCCATGTTTTGCTGATCTCATGGAAAATAAAGAGGACACCCTCAGCTTTTTCTCTGCCTCTAACACTTGTGCAACAGACACATGATAGCTCCACATAACTGACGATATAGACCGAACCTACGTTCCAAATTGTCACTCTGCACTTTGCCTGGTAAAAAGTACCAGTAATCAAGATGTAATGAATTCTTAGCATAAATAATCAAATTATGCATTGTTTTAGTAGAATGTAACAATGCTCTAAAAGTTGGTATTGTCAGACACGCGACTTTGTCACGATTCCATATTTGCAGCCAATGAATAAATTCCTGTAAAAACCGGAGACGATCGTCATCAACATCACAAAATGGCAAGCACATATGATCACACAATCTTACTCCTTTGTTACAACTCTTGATATTCTTTATTTTCCACCAACTAAGAATGATCCTATTGAACTCCGCTGTGTCCCTAGCGGCATGATCTGATTTTGACAGCAAAGCTTCAACAGTTTTATTGTTCAAAATACCCAGTACAGGTGAAACATTTTGCCGTTCTAAACTGCTAGGGTTCAAAACTTTATGTTTAAGACCAGGTGCCTCCTTTAACAGAGCCTGCCTTTCAGAATTGTACTGCTCCTTTAATCAAGCAACAGAAGCCCTGCCTGGTTGCAGATTTGTCGATGACACAAAGACTATACCAGAAAGTGAAGAAACTACAGAAGCTTTGCTGTCAAAATTTGGGTAATTAGTTGTTGATAAACAGCTCAAAGAAACAGAATTTGGTGGCATCAAAGAACTGGAATTGGCAACTTCTGAAGACTTTCCACTGTAGGTTGGAACAGGTTGTGGATACACAAAAGTCCGAGCCGAGTCTTTTTGATTAAGCCAGTTGTTACGAATAGATTTTAGAATATGTACAGTATCAAAAATAAAAAATATTCTGTATTGGGGGAATTTTGGATTAAGAATACCACTAATCATATTACCTTCCCCACCACATAACTCCTCGAATGTTTTGACATTTACCTGGTTGTTATCTGAAGCAACAACACCGACTACAAATCCACACAACTGAATAACTTCAATGGCCTTAATTATCATCTGAGATAAAAGACTGGATGTGGACTGTTTTACAGGAACCAAAGCAACAATTTCACGCATGCGACCAGCAATTGATAAAATTAAGAAAGCTTGCACAGCATTAGCCTGTTCATTGGAAGAGTTATGTGCCACACCAATAATCTGACCCCCTTTGTAGTTAAATCCCTGTGCAACATGCATCTCGTCAATCTGCAAAACTACAAATTTTTCACGCTCAGGTTAGACTGTCAGCCCTTAGAAGCAGATACTTCAACTGTGCATGGTCAGATACCTCAATGCCTAGAGAGAAATTCAGCACTGCAGAGAGCTTCTGTAAATTCCTAGGCTGTGGCAAAATAACTGTCTTGCTATTGATAGAATCCGATAACATGAGAAAGAGTACATGAATAAAGTAAACTCAAAACGAAGCATGTCGTTACTGTATCGTCTACCGTAAGGAGATCCACATGACAATTTCAACTGCTCAACACAAAATTTAACTGTGCCTATATTGAAACTGTTGTCATCGTTGTCGTCATCATCACAACCCTCGACATCACTATCAGCATTGTTGAGCTTATCAGTGACCATGGCACAGATCAATTTTATTGTCTCCTCAAGAGTGAGATCATCTCTGACTGCTTTACGAGACATTTTGTAATGGCTCAGAAGATTTTCCAACTGAGACCACTTACTCAAAATAGAATCTGAGCCAAGAATCCACAACAACCTGCTTCTGTGTTCCTGGATTCCATCAATATAAACAAAACCCTGCAAATTCGAATGGATTTTGATACATGACGCAATGGAAGGTTTTTCATCCAAATCAACAGTATAAAAACACTGAGACTTATCTGTTACTTTCCATTGCCAGCTGGTGACCAATTGCTCTGATAGACGCTGTTGGAAACCGTCTACATTCGTGGTGAATTCCTCGATTCGATCAGCAGCCATCCAGTCGGCAAAGGCTTCTTTCGCTCGCTGTTCTTGATGTTGGCACCGAGCTGCTGGATCGGTTCGTTGTGGCGGAGCTGATGTTGACAAGCATGCAGGAATATTTGGAAATATCGATGAAAAAGCATCATTGGTTAGTCTTGGACGCTCTCTCTTCATCCGAACATCTCCAAAATATCCTCTGTCACCACAAAGCGATCCTCAAAATGCTTGACACAAATCATTGTGTGTTTTGTCACAGCAAATCTTCTCTAGGAATTTCCTTCAGCCATAACTGCTGGCATTCAGGATCTGTCAGAAATTTGAAAACAGAAACATAGGCTCCTGAATTTTTGTAATTGGAACGACATCCTGGAGCACAGCACTTATCCGGCATACCTGAAAAAGAAGCAAATAGATCTGTACTGTTTCCATCTTAAACCAGTACCGCAGCAATGGGTTGTAGCTTTTGCTTTCAAAATATGCTGAATTTAATGGGAAAATGACACAAATTGAACTGCATGTCATGAACAATGCACTCACTTAAGCAGAGATGTGACCAAGACAGTAAGTGGCAAGACAGAGAACAAGACCAAGACACTAACCATGAAGACCAAGACATTAGGTTCAAGACCAAGACACTATCAACATCAGCAATAAAATTACGAAAATTAATATAGCTATTACAGCATTGTCCAAACGTCATGCTATTGCGGGCCGTACAAAAAGTTTAGACCCTTAGCGAGCCAAAAAAGTTGTAGCACTTAATATGACATAATTTTTATAATATATGTATGCATGCAATATAAAACTGTTATAAAATAAGACTATATACGACTAGTATAAGACTAAGTGTTAACCAATAAATAAAAAACACTTCGGCAGTAAATGTTGCACCCAGTGGATCACTGAACAATTCAATGTTGCTTCTAAGATTATCAAAATCTGAAAATCTGGTTGAGAATTCGTCGATTAATGTACCAAAGATTTCTGCATAAGAACAAACAGCTGCATGATCAATCACTTTACTAAGTTCAAAACATTAGACCTATGTAAAGTGAGTTACATCAGTAGTTCTCAACCCGTGGTCCACCGACCAAAAGTGGTCCGCGAGAGGGGCTCTAGTTATCTGCGGTGAAGTCTGAAAAACTTAAATAAAAATTAGACATATATATAGGCCTATTTTCCATGTGAAACATCTGAAAAGTGAGACAGAGCAAAACAAGGTCATCAGCACAAAAAAGTTATTGGCATATCTTGTGAAACCCTATCTTTTTAGCTATTCTGTTAAAACTACTTGCATAGAAACATCCAGATAAAGGGATAGACCTGAGTAACTGCTTTTGAGAGTAGTGACATCTTCAAGTTCTTATTATTGCTGGGAGACCATCCATTCCAATGGTCCACTTTTGATGATTTGCTCCGCCTCTCTGGGTCCAGGGAGTGGCGGAAATGCCTCGCATATGTCGGTGTATAGGCCTCATCGTCCATCAGATGCATGCCTTCACTATTGTCGGAAATATTGTTGAAATCGTGATCCATGCTCTTGATCTATGTCAGGAATGAATCACACAGTACCGTCTGTAAGAAATAAATTTCCCATCAGAGTTAAAATGCAAAATATCGTCAGACTAGTTGCAAGTGCCAGAACATATTAAATTCAAACTAGTGCTATAAAGTTGAAGGTCGACAGTGCTTGAGATCTGCATCAGATGATTCACTAATTGTTCTGCAGATAGAAACGCCTGTCAGTCGTGTATGAATGTGCCTTTCCAGCTGCAACATTTTGGATGAATCGGAACAGTTCATCAACGTTTGCTCAGTTGAAACCATCAGTCCAAACATTATTTGATCTCAGTGACCAACAACCGACAGGTCATTTATTTACTTTCTTCCACTTATATATACGCTTACTCTTGAGATGACAGATCTAGTATTTTTCCTGAACTGATATTGCTAAATGTCAAGTTTGTTGCTAATAGTGACATGTCATTTATTTACTTCCAGTGTTTATGTACACTGTAGACTATTCTGGATGAATCATCACATGAATCTTAATTTTTAGCATGATGATTATTATGATGATGATGATGATGATGATGATAGAACTGTACCGGATTTTAATTTAGGGCAAAGCCAGAGCCAGATTTACAAAGTGAAATCTTTGGTAGCGTAGTGGTACGTACGTGGCTAAATTGACTGTTCAACTGAGCACTAGCTCCACTAATAAATGATTGTATGTTACTATGCTTATTTTAATCACAACAATTATCAATTACTCAATAATTAATATAATTACATGTTAAAACTTATCACTGTTTATGAATATTCATATATTTTTGCAAATATGAAAGCCCTACGACAACACAGATTTTCGCTCAAATTTCTGAAAAACACCTTGGACTGAACTATAGTCTGTGAAAAATTTTCGGACAACCCAAAAATTCATGTCGATATTTCACCCAAATTTCTCTTTAGAAAAGCATATACCTCGTCTTATCTCGGTAGCCCAGGGGTACTCAAACTGTGGCCCGTGGTCCACAATCCGGACCGCAAGGACGTTTCTTGTGGACCGCCACAGCTTTCTGTGTCTGTTAAATTTTAAGCCCGTAATATTGGTTTAATAATTAATGCTTACTGTTGTCACGGCAAAAGAACAGTTCTGAGCTGAAAACTTTATGATGAGCTAAATTTACTTGTGGTCACTGTTGTGAAATTGGTCAATTTTCTACGATGCAATTCGGCACTGAAGCATCGTATTTTGATTTCATTCCTTGAAAATGTGTCTGCAGAATTTGAAGATTTGCTACTTCACCATGCCATCGCACGGTTGAGCAAAGAAAGAGTTTCGGAACGATTCTGGAAACTGGAAGAAAATATTTCTGAGTGTCCTCGACCTCTAAAAAACAAGGAAAACCACTGAAGTTTTGAATTTTTCATCGGGATATTGAAAAGACTACATAGTTAGCATTTCTTCTTGACATCTTGGGATGTCTGAATACATTGAATTTGCCTGATGGTGATTGGACAGATATTGGGAGTTCAGTTTTTGCAAATGTTGAGCAGACATTATTGCAGGCAGAAGCAGCTGATTTGCATAAGCACCTGATATTTTGAAGCATGAAATCGGCAAAGTTGTTATAACTCACTTTTAAGCCAACTTTGTTCCAGATTTTCGGTGTATTAAGACAAACCGCAGTTACTCGTATTTGCCCACTGTGCCGTAGTTGTCACAAGAATAAGGTCTTTCCTTGTAACTAGTGGACCCGTACAGACGATGTAAGACTGGATGTGGACCGCCTAAAAAAATGTTTGAGTACCGTTGCAGTAGCCTGTCTGATAAACAGAATTCTAAACATAACCAGAACTAATAATTGCAACCTTCACAACAATAAAACCAAAAGTGCTGCATATAAGCAAAGCCTCTAACGTATAGCTTGTACGAAAAATCCTCCTACAAAACATTTAAAAAAACAGGCATGGGTGGAATAAAACATATTTCCACACCATAAATTATGGTTATTAGCAAAAATGCTAAAAGTGCAAAGCATAACAGCAAGATAGACTGAATGAAAGAAAGAATGAACAAATTAAGCAATTGCAAATAGCACCATAAATAGCACCATAATAATTTATCAGTCATAAAAATGGCAATTATATAAACTATCCAGGTATAACTCTTACCAATTTCAAGTCACTGTTCAACTCAAAGTCCATTCCGGACAAATGAATCTAAACACATAAGAAAAAAGCACAATATCATAATTTCTACACACTAAAATTATTTCACGTTTTTCAAGTCTAATAAAAATTCTTTAATAATAAATGTTACACAGACCAAATACACAAATTAATTTCTAATGATAGATATTAAGTAAAAGTCCTTCTCGAGATCTCAAGGCCAACCTCAAGGCTCCTAAGGCGACGCTGATCTCTGATTGATGAAAACCATCAATAATAATACAAATATCATTTCTGCAATTACCATGAAGATAGTTCAAACAAAAAGATAATCAAGACAGAAAGACATTGGTTCGGTGATTATATAAAGAATCAGATTAATGCAATGTATTCGATGATGAAACAGGGATTACATGAAAACAATCGCTTTCATGTAGAACAGAACGTCGCGGGGTCACAGACAATGGACAACACGTGTGCGTGTGCGTAAAATATAAAAATACGTGGAAATGCGTAAATAGAACTATACACAAGCGGATTAACGATTAATCAGACAACGGTTAAATTAAATTGGCGAAAATAAATTCAAAAAGACCAGAAATACCGAAGATTCGACAATTTACGAACGATCGACATTTATTTTATAAATCAGCCATTTTACCAAGGACGAGAAACCATAGACTTTAATATGAGAAGAACCATAGAATGTAAATGAAATCTATGCTCTATGTAAGTGATTATTATTATTATTATTATTATTATTATTATTATTATTATTATTATTATTATTATTATGCACTTCTATAGCACCACTTCTAATACCCAAGGGTATCAATCGATGGTACTTCAAGTTCAAAATCCATCCGCAAAAGATCCAGGTCATTCCATATCATTCCAGAGATCAGTCAGAGGAGAGGTGAAGTCAAAACTTGAATCCAGATAAATTATCTAGCGCAAATTGATAAAACTATTGCAAACTAGCGTAATTAACGCAAACTAGCGCAAATTATCTAGCGCGAGTAGAAAAAGCGCTAGAAAGGTGAACGGCGAAGCCGGCGATTGAGATTAAAATACATTGAATTAAATAAAATAATTATACGCAAATTAAACCATAGATAAACGCATAGAAATTTTTAAAAACAAGGTTTTGTGATAATCTAAAACAGTGGTTCTCAACCCGTGGTCCGCGGACCAAAATTGGTCCGCGAGAGGGGGTCTAGTGGTCCGCTGAAAATTATGAAAAAACGTTACTAAAAATTAGACATACAGTATACATTTTCCATGTTGGGTGGTAGCGGTTCGGAGGATGTAGTGGTGGGAAATGTAACAGTAGGGGATGCAGTTGGGCAGAGGGGAGATTCCCCTTCCCCCTACAAATCGCGCCCTGCTTGTACAATTAAACACTAAATAAACGTTGTCACATTACTGACAGCTTGAACACGCTCTTCCCTCAGAATCAGCTACTTTTCAATTCTCTTAAATATAATTAATTACTATCAATGAGATGGGTGTGCTTGCGTTTTTGCACACACTGTCAATTCTTTATTGTATTTTGACAAGTACGCACGCACGCAGGCGAGTTTAATTTCGACGAAAAGTCTCGATCTATATACTTCGTTTTCATTTTTATTTACTTATATTTAATATGGCTGAGACTAAAATCATGCGAGGATTTTATTTGTGCTTTTCACGTGTTCACTGTTTGTTAAAAATGTTCTCAATTCGTCTGTTAGCCATTATGGCTTAAACTCTATTATAACCCTGAATAGCGGGTGATGCTCTGTACTTGACTATTATTTCTGATTGTTGCTGAGGTCTGGTGGTCTTTGCTTGTGATTGATAGAGGCAGCTCTAGGTGGACTGGTGGCGACCAAGGGAATTTGTTGTCAGAATTATATGAAAATATATTACTGACACGCCGTTAATTTCTTTTTTATTTCTCCAGGCCAGGCGGCTGGTAACCGACTACAGTGTATACAGTGGCGTGGGCTTGGGGTTAAAAACCCAATTGGCTACCGACGAAAATTTTTTCACATGCTTTTCCATACAGTTTTCATTTTCGGACGCGATTTTGTAAACCCCCCTTGGCTGGCTGCCGATTGAAAAAAATTTCTAAGTGCTATAGAAAATAGACAAAATTAGAAAGAATACGAAGACGACGACCTTTTCTTGCTTGTCAGCTCCTAAAAAGGAAAAATAAGAAAAAGTTTGCAAAGTTTGGTCACGATCGAAACCACCCCATTCCGGAAATCCTGGCTACGCCACTGACTGGCTAAGCACCAATACGAGAGCGAAATATTTCTTAAATGAAACAAAATCTGTTATGAATAGCGTTCTCAATAAAGACTTTAAATAAAATTAATTGATGTCGTCTGTTGGACCCTCTCGCACGCTCTCGAGAGTCTCCTTGGTTTCCCCCCTTTACAGCTAATATTATACTCCGGCTGGCGGTGTAGACCTATATCTAGATAGGCCTATTATTAGGTGGCTTTAGTATATTATATCTTATGATTTATATTAAGTACTAGTGTTATTGGTGGTTTAACCGGTATAGTATATTATAATGACTAGCATATAATAATAACTCCCCCCTCATTATTATATATATATAATAATGACTCCCCCCATCATTATATATATATATATATATATATATAACTCTCTCTGTATTATAATAACTCCCTTAGTTTTTCAGAAACCAGCTGAGATACCATGGTCTAGAACACCAAAAACTTTTTTATATCGAGGATTTTTCCAATAGTGTGTTTGTGGGATTCAAAATTTGTTGTTTTGGTATCAATTAAATTAATTATTGGCGTTTAAGTGGAGAAATAGGGCTGAAACCATATTGATCAGTGGATAGCATATTAAATGCATCTAAGTAGTTTAACATTCTGGTAAGCATTGCCCTTTCAGGAATTTTAGGAAAACTGGGAGATTGGAAATGGGGTTATAATTTCTTTTAACCATTTTAGAGACATTTTTATAAATTAGGGTTATTTTTTTTCAATTTTTAGGCCTACTTCTTCTGGGGAGTTATTATAGGCCTAATATAGAGAGAGTTATTATATGTATATATATATATATAATGAGGGGGGAGTTATTATTATATGGGAGTCATTATAATATGCTACACCGGCACACAGAATTATTTGAGAACAGAGACTGCTAATGCTAAAACTATGAAGAGCTACAAAATATTTAGGGAGGCTCTCGCGGACCCCCCGCCATATCCTTCGCGGACCCCCTTCGGTCCGCGGACCACAGTTTGGGAACCGCTGTCCTAACAGCTCTCTGTCACACGATTCGGCGTCCATTTCTCCTCTTGCGTTACGTCGCCGCAAGATTCCTCTTCTTTCGACCAACTCTTCTTGCGTCCAGATTTCGAAAATCCGAATGAATCTCTCTTCTCTCGTCTCAACCCAAAGCCACTTTTCTTTGTCTCCCTTTCCTTAATATTACACATACATTCAAAAGGACATGCAAACAGACTCGCACACACACACACACATACATTCACCATTGGTTACTCTACAATCTTCCATGGGCATTTATGTGTATTTAAACTGACACACGCATACATTCCCACTTACAATTACACCTACCTCTCTAGTCACCGGCCAACCGGCGATCCTGCCCCTCCTTTCTGAGAATCAGAGCAGCCCTGCAGAGGGGTCGTGGTCCCTCATCTGCATATATTATAATGACGGTCACCATAGCAACCGTCTTTCCTCTGGCCGACCCAGTCTTCTTGCCCAAAGCATCCACGCATCCATCGATAGAGATTCACGCTGTCATCCACAGGTACAGGGTCCAGCCACTCGGCTATGGCTTGACCGTGCGTATCCCCGCCGAAGCCGGGGCGGGGGTATCTGTCCTGTCCAACTATTCCCCTCAGCCTCGGCCGGCCAGTTCACGGGGCTTGCAACGGTTGACCGTTTTATGGCTTTCTGTCCAGCCGCCTCTCAGAGAAAAATACCATTGTCATAAGAAATTAAGAAATATATTTTAATACCAATCAATTTCTTCCAATTTCAGTAGAGGGTACTAGTCCTCTAGACCACATAACTCAACGAATTAGTCACTCCTTCCAATTAAGATGTCAAAAGTTATAGGCCTAAGCGACTAGAGGTCTACAGGAAAAACGACATAGAAAAATACCATTGTCATAGCAAATAGGTTAATAATAATAATAGGTTAGTACTTGGATGGGTGACCATCCCGGGATCTAATCGTGGTGCCGGCGGCCAACCAAGCCGTTCATCGCTTAGGCGTCGATAAATTGGTAGCAGCGGAGCTGCGAAGGTAAAACGCAGGTCTAGAGAAAGTAATGGCAACCTACTCTATATTAATGGCGTAGGCCACCTGCGTCGGTGCTTGCCTAGTACCGGAGATCAGCGCCGGAAACCCTACGCTCGTTCGAGTATGGGACTACCTTTACCATAGGAAATACATTTCAATAGCAATCAATTTCTGCCAATTTTAGTGGAGGGTACTAGCCCTCTGGACCATACAACTCAAAGATTTAGTCGCTCCTTCCAATATATCAAAAGTTATAGGCCTAAGCGACTAGAGGTCCACAGGCAAAACGACATAGAACAAATACCATTGTCATAAGAAATTAAGAAATAAATTATTAAAGCAATCAATTTCTGCCAATTTCAGTAGAGGGCAGTGGCGGCTCCACCGGGGGGGCAGTGGGGGCCCGTGCCCTCTATTGAGTGCCTCGCCCCAGTGCCCCCCAGTTGGGACCCTACACTTAATGCTACATAAATTAAACAACAAATGGTTGGCTCCCATGATTAGAAGTTGCCACCCCAACGGCCTCCCACTTGCCAAATCCTAGAGCCGCCACTGGTAGAGGGTAATTCTGGACCATATAACTCAAAGATTTAGTCGCTCCTTCCAATATATCAAAAGTTATAGGCCTAAGCGACTAGAGGTCCACATACAAAAGACATAGAAAAATACCATTGTCATAAGAAATATATTTTTTATAGCAATCAATGGCTGCCAATTTCAATGCAATAACGACGTCATTGAATACACATGTCGTAATAGAATTGCGCAAATGTGCAAAAATGTGAATTATATTAATAATTTGCATATATTAACAAAACGCTGTATCATGTTAACAATAATTATTATCGCTCATGCGAATAATCTAATATGACGGACGGCAGTGGCGTAGCCAGGACTTTCACAGGTAGGGGCACCAGGGCGAGCGAGGTGGTCTCGGGCTGATAGTCGCAGAGGGTTGGTTTCGACCGTGACCACTCTTAAAAATCTCGACAAGCAAAAAAACGTCATCGTCATGCCAACAAGCAAAAACGGTCGTCAAATTGAAGCGCAATTTTGAAACTTCGTCTTGTTAGAGATCGATTTCAAGTACCATATTGATAGACTATTTTCAGCATCGTTCAGTACATCGATATCAATCGCTATTGTAAACTTTGGCTCTCCTCTTGTATCTAGAACGCAGTGGTGTCGCCAGGAATTTTTGTTTTAGGACACAAACGGGGCTAGCGTGTCAAATTCCTTATCCACCCCTCACCCCCACAGAAAACTTTCTCACCGGATTTGCGCGAATCTGATAGGTGGTCTGGGGCAGGTTGGGGGGGGGGTGGTAGTGGTGCAGACCGTGCAGTTGTCCCCATCCCCCCCACCGAGGCGACGATAATGCTTTAGCATAAGTTTTGTTTATCACAAAAATTTACGAAGTTAGTTTTTCAGCCGCCAGTTAAGTTTATCTAAGTTCCAATTTACGCTCACAAGAGTTAAGCAAACTGTAAGACCAAGTCATCAGTAGATAGGCCTAATGAAAGTAAAATGTCTTTTTCCACTGTTGCATGCATCAAAGCTTTGGACCAACGCCACTGCCAACATAATAATAATGCACTTCTATAGCACTAGTTCTAATAGCAAAGGGTACCAATCGATGGTACTGTACTTCAAAATCCATCCGCAAAAGATCCAGGTCAATTCAGAGATCAGTCAGAGAGAGGAAGACGGACTATGGAGTAAAAGCTTATTGAAAGAGATGCGTGTTAACTAGCCGAAGGAAGAGAGTTCCAGGCTTTAGGCCAAAAAATAGAAAAAAGCTCTCTTACCAATAACAACAGTAGTAAGTCCGTCAGATGGCTGATTTGGTCAATGACGTAGGAAATGTGTCAACTGAAATATCTCAGTCGGTGCTTTTTCCTGTTAGCGAATTACGAATTTAGCGTTAGCAAATTCACCGCAATTGCATAGGCCTAATTTATAAGACATCGTACTGCAGCTGACGGTATAATAGTGACCTACTTCGAGCCTACGACTAACTACCGGTAATCTAGGCCTATGCTACAACCATGTACGCGACAAGCATTGAACAGCAGTAGCGTCAAGAGGGGTGCGGACCGCACCGGGTGACACCATCTAGAGGTGACACCCAAACAAGGATTACCTTTTTGCTCATCACAGCAACCGAGAAGCTCTACAATATAGACACGCTGTCAACGGCAAGCCGCCAATCGGCATGACAAGATAGCCAAGATGCTCAAGTTACTGAAGGGGATAGGGTATGAACTTTCTCCCCGGATTTGCACGATTCCCATGACCCAGTCAGGCTAAGGTAGGGTGGGCACGTGACCCCCGTCGCTACGCTAATGGCGGACGGCAAGCTTTTTGAAAAGTATTTACCAAAAATTTGACATAACCATCTTATAGTATTATTGCTAACCACCGTGCATATTTGATCAAGTTTTCAACAGTTATTTAGTTTAATCTTTCGGCATATATTATATCCATTGGCGGCCATCTTGGATTTTGGACTCTTACAGTTAGCCACCAAATTTGAGAGGGACATAGGAGCTAAATCTTCTTCAATAGTCCAAGGTACATGAATCAGCAATAAAGAAGGCCAATTTACATTTTAAAACCTCACAATTCAGACATTTTGAAATTTCAATGTAAAAAATGACACAAGTAGAGGTTTGACGTCTGGTTGTTTTTCGTAATGAGTGTGTGTGTGTGTGTGTGTGCATGGAGGATGGATTCAGCCTGTAGAATAGTCGAGAGTGAGGTCGAAGCTGGGATAAGAAAGAAGAAACTGGTTTCACTGCTCTTCCCTCAATCAGCGACTCGGTAGATCAACGACAGCCCCGCACCATCCACATCTGAACTAATGCAAAGTGTAAAATAAGAAGCCAGAAATCAAGTACAGTATTACTATGTTTGATTTGGACTATTTCAACTTGAATACCAAAATATGGTTAAAATTGGTCGTGCTTCACCAGATGCTCCAGTCCTGCCACTTTCTCCAGCATTGCCAGGAGGACCTGTTGGTCAAGGACACCATCCTTGCCTGGCTGACCATAAAAGAAAGCAGTTAGTGACAAATGCTAAATTAAAAACTTTGGCTGTACTCCTGTCAATTGAGATCAGCATCAATTAACAAAACATATTAAGCGCCTGGCAAATTTCTCTGTCTGGGCTAAAGAACATGTAGAAAATGGGAAATTTCAAAATTTACCACAGTATAAAAAAAGCAAGACACAATAAAACACAACATAGCACATTGAAAAACTGTCATGCATATTATAAATAGTAAAATTATCCAATTGTGAAAAATTTTCATCTGTATTTATCAAAGCAAACTCAAGGGCTTCCGTTGCTAAGAAATGCCCAAGTACCATAGAACTTTTAGTAAGTTAATGCATCGGTTAGGGCTTGGGTTAGAGCAGACAAGGTCAGTTGTGTACTGCCCTATATCGTCCTTCTGCTCCTCTGTCAGGAAGAATAAGTGGCTGTGTTGAAATGTCTCACACCATTTGCCACAAGTTGCCTCTACATACTGTATATTTATGCCACACAATAATAGTCTAATTGTGTTACAAACCATTACTACATAGGATGTACATATACATCTGAGGCACTGAATGTGTTAAATGTGTCATGAATTGCATACCACCCAATGTATTAGTAATCAAGTTGTACAAATTCTGTCACATTTTCCAAAATAACTGACTCTCATAACATGAACTCACTAACCTCCTGTTTCCCCAGTCTGACCTTGCCCTCCTGGTAGACCAGGCAATCCTGTTGCCCCAAGCTCATCTGGCTACCCATCATTCTCCAATTTTCCCAGTTGCAAATACTCAAAGTTCTGCATGGTGTAATAAGCTGCCCTGACCAGATTGATGTTCAATATTATTAACCCTAACATTATTATTAACCAGTTTAAAGTTATGTTCAAAACTGCTTACTGCTTTTATTATCGCTCAAATACAACATGGAGTTTATGTCATAAGTAAAGTACTAGAGGCTGGTGCATGTTGGTGGCAGTGCGATCTGTGGTTGCCAGTCATGTGAAACAGGATGAACGCCTGGTGTTCCGGTACGTAAGTTGTTGTTAATGCAGTAACTCAGTCAGTTGTATTATATAAACACTTGAAATGCAATAACAGTAACTAGATATGGTAACTAGTAACTTGCATTATTAGTTACTAAATATCGTAAATAGTTAATGACAATAGTTAGTTACTCTTGGATGACTAACTAGTTACTCCACTTACCGTACTCAAAACAGTAACTAATCATAGTAACCAGCGTTACTGTAACTAGTTACTACCCGGCACTGACTACTTCCGAACTTTTAGATGCGCCGAGAGACCACAAAGTGTCGGTAGAATGAATCAGATGACAAATTCCTGAAAGATTGAACAACAGTAAATGACTACCAAAATAAGAGATGTTCAGAAAGCAAACAGATAACAACAAAGACAGGCAAGCAGCAATAACAAAGGAACATCACAGTTACAACTTTGATGATAAACAAACTTTTTTCAAAATTCTGCCCAGCAAAACCTAAACCATTGAATCGCAGACAGCCTAAGTTTAAATCAAGTCCTAGTAATTAAGTTTTCAGTTTTTCACTGGCAGTGACAAAATGTCAACCCACCTGAGTATCACATCGATAAGCTTTTGGCAATCCCTTGGCTGCCATTGAAAACAGCTGCTGGCTTTTGCTGCAGAACAAAATCTCCAGCTGATGTCAGGAAGCAACAGAGACGAGTTTGAAGATTTTGTTGACCTTGAGTCAATGCCAAATTACGAATTCACTCCTGAAATATCAACAATCATTTCTAAAATTCAATCACATGGTTTATCTGACCACATAATTTAAAAACAATGAAATGGCCACCAAAGTCATTAACCCCTCAACTGGGCAACTATTTGTAACTCAATGTAAAATGGACAAGCGTTACTCAGGACACCCAGTTAGGGGGTTAACAAGTATGACCAAGCATTATAATATCTAATCCACATCCAACATCTCATTCTGCTTTATCATACATGTAATTTGGTGGAACCAGGCTTTTTCTTTTTGGTAGATGTCAACAGAAAATCTAACAAATAATGCAGGAGGTTGAATAATTATAATTAAAAATGACCATTAGCTACAGATTCTAGACAAAATTGTACAAAATTTCTGCTTAATTCGCATTGTCTAAATGGCTTTATTTGGTGTTGCCTGACTGGCTTCCATTAGAACACCAAAGTTAAGCAATCTTGATATCTAAGACTTAAATCAAGATCAGCAGAGTTTCATTCCTTCAAAGTGACTTGATGTTTTGTGGAAGGATTCTGACATCAATCATTTTTGAGTATTAAAACAGCTGCTACAAAAGTACATAATTATCAGCATTATTACGGCATGTATAGCTACTCTGAATGTTGATCATAACAAAAAAGTCAATTACTTACAGTTGCTTATAGAACTTATAGAAATATGTTCAAATTCTCCTCACATGAATGAGACTGAATCACCTTTTATTTGGCAAATATCCACAGACAGAAGTTTCTCCTGCAGCTGCAACACAAAATTATAATATTTCTGACTTCATGTAAAAATCAAAAGCTAATCTTATTCAAGTCAACATCAGTCAAAAGTAACAGAATTATTACTGACATGATGACCATTTACACATGTTGAGCATTTCCTTAAGAAGCAATGACTTTCGTATAGAGCCAGTACATTTCTTCAAGCACCAGTGGTGTGAGAAGGAAATCCCAAGAACCTGCTGCCTAATGATGTCATACATCATCTAATCAGGTGCATGGAAACCTGAAAGTCATCCAAGGACATTTAAGACGTTATTGATTAATTGCAATTAATACATAAAGCTATCATAATTCATAACAAAACAATTTTAACACAAAGTAAACAGATATGATGATTCCAAGAGTTGTATCAATAGAAAATTAATGAATTTGATTGAACTAAATCAACAAGAATAAACACCATCACATAAAATCAATTGTGAAAGAACGGCTGATATACACTTACCGGTGGAACAGCGGCTGCAGTATAACAGCGGTGCTGTTTGAGCCCAACAGATGAGGAAACAGAATATATCACGTAGGTGGTGAATTTTGCTGACCAAGTGACGCTGGACCGATCAAGACTCTGGCGGAGAAATCTCTTTGTTAGTCAAATAGTTTTCTCACAAACACACGCAAAAATAGTCAATTGCAAAAACCAACATATTTCTCTCAGTGCAATTCAGTTGTCAAATACCTTCAAAGCTTCTAAGTTTCCTTGTAGGGGGTGATAGCTAAAACAACATGTTGATTAAAACAGTCCACATCAACAGTCTGAATATGAAATAAACAATACATGTGAGTCAATAGATCCTGCAACCTTTATATTTTGTTTATATCTTCTTTCTTCAGACACTTCAATTGTAGGTCATCGTAAATAATGTGTCGGGCAGAATTCTTCCCAGCAGCGGAGCCACCAGCCAAAATGGCCGAATTTACACTCCTCTGATTACACCTGAGAAACGCACTGTTGCAAATGAAACTGCCTTCTTTGAACGCACACAACCTTCAGGAAGTCAGCAATAGATTCCATAGTTGAATCCAAAATGGGTTGCACCATTTTCGGTGAGTCAATTACAGCACTTGTCGCAAATATAGGGTTAATTTGTTAACTAAATGATAATTATCCATTAATTAAATGAATATGTTGCAAATCTTGTCCAGAAGAAAAATTGATGGAAACCAATCATCTGCTCTTTCATTAGCACAAAAAATGGTTTTGGTATGTAATCTCTGTTGCCTGGCTGAGTTGCAGATCCATCAATTTCAAGTCATCTGATTCCACAGTGACTGAGTTGCAGTGTGAAAGAGGCTTGATCTGTATTTCAGAGGCTTGAGGCCCATTCTCCATGTTGGTCGCTAAGACTTTGGTGTCTTCCTTTGTTTTCCGTTTTTCCCCCCCCCTTTTTCACTATTTTTTTTTGTTTTCAGATCAACAACAACATATCTCTTCAACGATCAGATTTCAAGTCATCTGATTCCACAGTGATTGATTGAGATGCAGCGTGAAAGAGGCATGATCTGTATTTCAGAGGCTTGAGGCCCATTCTCCGTGTTCGAAAATGTGCACAAGTGTTAAGGAAAATGCAAGGTCAGCATTTTCAAACAACCCTCAAGCAGATCTGTGTGACGGATATACAATCCTGCCCAACTTGCCAAACGAGCAGAATGCAAATCCGCCGTACAGAAATACAATCTTGTCCAACAAATCAACCAAACAGTATGTAAATCCGCGCGACAGAGATACAATCCCATTTAACTAGCTGGCACGAGCCACATGCAATTCCGCACAGCAGCGGATATACAAATCTCATCCAACCGCCAAACGAGCCACATGCAAATCTGCGCAACGGAAATACAATCCTGTCTGCCCGATCCGCTGAACAAGCCACATGCAAATCTGCACAGCGGAAATACATTCTCGCCCGACCGACAAATCGGTGAGGATTGTGTATCAGTCGCTCAGATCTGTGTGAGGATCATTTGACAATGCTGACCTTGCATTTTTCTTAAAACTTTCATGCACCCGACCTACCCCTCTGGGTTAAAAAGCCGAAAGCTTTAACACACAGACCGGAAATATTGTGAGAACCACGCACCATTGTTTCTTCTTCTTTATGTGTCTTCTTCACTTTGAAGGTTGACACTTAAGAAATTGTCCCCATTGATTCCTGTCTTCGGCACATCTTTTCATTTTTCCATAGTTCATTCTATTTTTGTTTGTTCTTTAACCTTCACCAGCCACTCTTTACGTGACCTTCCTATGGTTGGATTTTCCTTGTATTTGCCTCCAAGAATATTTTGGCCTGTTCTGTTCATGAACCTCGCATGATATGTCCAGCGAATTGTATTTTCCACTTTAATATTTCGGTTAATAAATTTCTATTTTCTCCTGTTTTCATTAGTACTACCTCGTTTGTTGTTTTTTCCTGCAAACTTATCTTGAGAATTTTTCTAAAGCACCACATCTCAAATGCCATTATTTTCTCTTTCATTAGTGTTCAGCATTCGCATGCATACATGAATGTCGAATATACCTAGCATTTTAATTTTCGTAGCTTCAGTTTAAGATTCAGGTTCCTTCTTAATAAATCATTTTGTGCCCAAAATATGTCTTTGGCCATGGCCATTTTGGCATTTATGTCTCTGATGCATCGTCCATCTTCTGTTATGTAGCTCCCGAGGTACTTGTATTCCCTCACTTGTTCCAGTTTGATGTTGTCTATTAGAATGTTATGCTTCCTGTTTGCTTATTATCATTGACTTGGTCTTTGTTCTCTTGATTCCCATTTCATATTCTTTGCTTTTATCCGTTAATTTGTTCCTTATAAATTGTAGATCTTTTTCATTTTCTGCAAAAAGTACTGTCGTCATTTGCGTATCGTAGGATATTATATGTTATGCCATTGATCTTTATTCCCGGTGTTTGTTCTAGTGCTTCTTTTATTTAATACTCTGTGTATATATTGAATTAAAAACCATGCTTTCGACTACAATTTATGTCCAGTCACTTTCCTCCTACATTTTGCACAAAGAGATGTGGTAAGAAATTATTTACTGACCTTGTCTGTATCAATTCTTTACTGATACATGAAGAAAGAGATGG
The DNA here is from genome assembly GCA_018105865.1 of Metaphire vulgaris. Classification (NCBI taxonomy): domain Eukaryota; kingdom Metazoa; phylum Annelida; class Clitellata; order Crassiclitellata; family Megascolecidae; genus Metaphire; species Metaphire vulgaris. The sequence continues at coordinate 17,847,220 of CM030842.1, read as the reverse complement.
GATAATTCACACATTGAAAGACTGAAATGATGCATTCTTGCACAATTTTTCATTTGATGACTGAGCTTCAGTAATTTCAACACCTTGGAGAGACTGGAAAAGATTCATTCCTTGCCTAAAACAAACAGTATCCAAAATGTTTGAGAGTGCACAGTAAATTGTGGGATGTCAGCAGAGTTTGCAGATATCTTTATATTGAAACTAAAGCTGCTGTTTTGGATATGACACTTCTTCAATTCCATTCTATTGTAATCCTTAATATGAATTATGATGATATTCATATTTTAATATCTGATTTTAAACACTAAACACACATATTTATTCATCATCAGTTCATGACTTCTACAACATCATACTTCCATATGTCTTGAGTCTCAGTGCTAATTAAAAGATATATATATTATATTCTTTTTTTTATATGCATTGTCTTATATTTGATTTCAAAACTGAGCTAAACAAGTCCTTAACTAAAGCACATGATTATTTTATTATATAAATAATACTTGGAAGTCAAAAATCAATTCTGTAATTTATTATGCAATTTAGGAATGAAGTTGTAAGGGTAGAAATAGAGAAAGTTTTCCTGAAGAGATAGAGATATCTCGTAATTTAGGCAACTAGTGTAGTAGTGAGAATCTGAAGTAGGTGAAAGCAGAAGCAAATTTTTTGATACATAGAGTACTTTAAGTAATAATTTGGATTTACAATTTAGAATTAGTAATTATAATTAATGAAATTAGGGAATATTGGGGTTATTTATTTGGAAATTAGCTGTATCAAGGAAGGGTTGTATTGGAATATTTATATAATTATTCATAAATTATTAAATAGTAGGAGAATATTAGGTAAAGTTGGTTGGTCTACTCCATTAGAGAGCCATAAAAGCAGAATTAATTTTTAGATTTTGGATAAATCAGATTTGATGATTAAGAAGTTAAAACAACATATAGTTACAATTATATTAAGAAATAATGATATTTATAAACAATAATTATCATATTACAAATAATAATTTTTAATGTTACAATAATAACTCTTCAAGTTAATCATCAAATCTACCTGATTCCCATAAAGACTTTGTGTAGATATGCTGCCAATTATTCTTCCACCAGTTTTCTTGTTGCTCCTACGAATGAAATTAATTTCTGAACTAAAAAATATCAATTTAATATTAATAGCCGCTTGTGAACCACGATCAGTCAACATTCCATTAATAAATATTACAAAATCTGTAACACTTTACTAGACACTGCCTTACCGTGTGCAATCCTTACAGGTTTGTGGCCTATCTCATATGACTAACATCCAGACACAATTCCGAAATTTTAAACAGCCTCCGTCGCCCAATGTGAATCAGCTTAAACTAGCAAGGTTCTCTACTATTAAGCATAACGATTGCTACATGCTATTAAATTATTTCAAAGAATAATTCCGCTGAGAAATCTATCCCAAATTGGCAAAAAAATGTCGGTTTCGCCGATTCACTCCAGTATTTATTAATACATTTTTGGACGAATATACCTGACGACTATGTTCCCCGATATCAAATCATCAGGGACTTACGCCAAAAATTTGTTTCGCAATTAAACAATAATTAGCATTTTAATCCCAGAAAAAATTTAACCTGACGTCAATCGCGGCTCCTAAATATTTCTCGTTCATAATTAAACCTCGCTTAAACTAGATAGGGTCACAGTAGGGCCTATCGCCTATCTGATGTCAATTTCTACTCCAGCGCTAGCATTTCTATCACATTTAATCACGTTTTGAAACTTACCAAGCCGCATCCTTTGTCCAAATGCCGCTCAGACGCCGCTCGTCTCAACCGTCGATCCGACTCCCACGCCTCTTTACTAGGCCAAAAAGGACGGAGCTAAGTCACGTGATTAATAAAATTCAAATAATATTCAAATAAACAAGGAGATTCTTAATTTCGTTTTTCAGATTCCGGTAGAACAACGAGAACCATTAGAAACAGTGCTAATCAATTTGAAACTTATTTAGAGAGATAATGGGCCATTAAGCAAATTTTAGGCCAATCTAATGAACTAAATCTTAAATTTCTATAGCGCCACTTCATTATGTACAGAAGCATCAGTCGACAATTCAACTATTTTACGGTCATTCGTCATCAATATTTTTTATTTGACAAATTTTAAACATTTAAAAGCGAATACAAAATTTTTAGGTCATAAGAGATTGCATAGCAGCTCAGCGGTTTTCAACCCGTGGGCCACGAGAGGCAGGCTTGTGGGTCGCGACGATTCTCAAAACACGATAAACATAAATAGGTATATAAAATGAAGCAAAAGAAGGTCGTCAATGACTTCTATATACTTTTTGTTGCTCTTAAGACTGTTTTAAGTGGGTAGCCCTCTCTTAACGTACTGAAAAGTCTGACAATAAAGAACAAGGTACACTCCAGAGTCAGCAGTCAGTGCCCTTACCGTGCCGTACGGAGAAGCGAAGGGTTAGCGTCTTCAGTTTTACATGGCAACGGCTGAATGATTGGCAACTGCCCCCCAACCTGACCCCAGACCACTTATGAGATTCGCGCAAATCCGGTGAGAAAGTTTTTGTGGAGGGGGTGTGTGGGATGGGGTAAGGAATATAACACACCAGTCCCCTTTTGCCCAACCCAAAATTCCTGGCGATCGACGCCACTGATAGCGCCACTTCATAATGCACATAAGCATCAGTCAACGATTTTACGGTCTTTCACCATTCATATTCATTTATTCCGCATATTGAAAACATCCAATAGCGAAGACAAAATTCCATAGGGTTAGGGTTATAGGGGTCAGCCATAAAAGACGTAACGCGATTTTGGCAGTCTTTTGACGCCCCCTCTTCGTCACACGTCGTCACAAAAAGTCGGACCCCCTCACATATAAATATGACGTCATAGCATGGGCGTAAAACAAGGGGGACGGCGGGAGACGGTCCCCCAATAATTAGTAAGGGACAGAGTATAAATTATCCCCCCCAATGTTATGTGCCTTATGGTAAAATCTGGTTAAATCACTCATTGTGGATGACCTTGTTTTGCTCGTCAAGACTTATTTGTGGGATGATAAGGGGGTCTGACACGACTTTATGAACGATTTAACTCCCCAATGTTCACGCCAGGTTTACGCCACTGCGTCACACCGCGATGAGCCCTCTTCTCGTCTTTCGAAAAATCTTAACAAGCAAAAAAGGTCATACTCATCTTTCCCTTGTACTTTTTTATTTTCCTTTCTAAATGTGCTGACAAGCAAAAAATGAAAAGGTCATCCTCAATCCTCATCTTTCCCCTTGTTCCTCTATCCTTTCCAAACCTGCTGACAAGCAAAGACGCTTGGACGCGGTAGATTTCAGTAGCCATATAAACTATACAAATTCTCCACATTATTACACTAATTCATTAGACTAATAAATTATTTGAACCACTATAGACGGGAATGGTACTCAAAAGGACCGAATAATGGAGGACAATCGTGACAATGTGTCCATTGTTTATTCTTGCCACCTTGTGAAAAGTGACATTGTTGACGTCAACTTCGCTTGACCCCCCCTTCCCCTGTCAACAACTGTCAAACTTGTTCAATCCCCTCCCCCTAAACTGTTGACGTAATTAATGGACAACCCCTTATTGATAATTCGACGTTGATCATTAAATTATAACAGCATAACTTAAAACGCTGACACATCGTTCGATATAATTCGTTCCTCTCCCACATTCTTCGCAAGGTCTTTCTCCTTCGATGACTTTTTTCCCAAAGACCACAGATTCTCTCTAGACTCTTTTTCTTTCTTCAAGACCCACGCCAAGTGACGCCAACTTCCTCTTCTCCCTCTCCCACAAGCTACTTCTCTCTGTCAGTTTCTCCAGACACACGGACGCACAGATACATTCAAACAGATCCACACGTACTACCACACACACACACACACCACACACACGCACATATGTAGTTACCAGCCAACCAGCTGCTCCCTCTCCTCCCTTTCTAAGAATTTGGCTGGTCTTGCACGGGGTTGTAGTCCCACATTTGCATACATTATAATAATGGTTTCCATAGCGACCCTTCGTCTCTCACTGACCACTGTCTTCAGCCCAGAGGCGTAGGCTACGTAGCGTCCCAATGGCTACTATGGTTTTAGCCATGGGTGGCACACATGATGGGGGGCGGCAAATTTTGGAAGTACTTTTTTGCTTGTCGGGTTGTCGAGGAGTTTTGGCGAAGGGGCGGCAAATTTAGCGGCGACGACCGTTTTTTGCTTGTCAGATGTAATAAGAGTGAAATTGGGGCGACATTTTTGCCAGGAGCCATAGGCGGCAAGAGTACACGCTACGCCACTGCTTCAGCCTACACGTACACACACACACACACACACACACACACACACACACACACACACACACACATTCAGACAGCGGTACGCCGGCGTCCGCTACCACTAACTTCAGCAGGCGTAGTCACGTGCGCGGCGCGCCTTGGCTATCCCCGAATGATGCGTCATTGGCACTCAAGCCGAGGCGACACTGCTAACCTGCACTCATTTTATCGGCCCGTAGTCATTAGTCAGAGTGGTGCACCCGGGTTGTGACTCCAAAACCCTTAATACGAAGATGCTCTAGAAGTAGGTCAGCAAAGCGCCCCTTTCAGAAACATAGGGCCTTTACTATGGGCAAGCGGAACACACACACACACACACACACACACACACACACACACACACACACACACACACACACACACACATATATATATATATATATATGATAACATCAAAGAAGACTTCTCTCTTATCAAATGACAATAATAGATGGAATGAGATTAACAACGGAAAAAGATAAATGGAAAAGTTTTGTGTCTAGCTATTGCCTCTAATGAGCTGGCTCTCTATCTATATGATGATATATATATATATATATATATATATATATATATATATATATATATATATATATATATATATATATACGCTCGCTCGCCTCTATAATATTAATATGCAATGCGATACAAGAACCTAGTATGACTGTCACTCATACAATAATGCAAACGTGATGTGATAAAAAGTCACAATACTATATTATACTATATTATATTACATTATATCATATTATATTATGTTATACATGGGCGCCCACAGAAATTTTTCCAGGAGGGGCAAAACATAATGGTCATGGCTATGCCGCATACATTTTTCCAAGAGGGGCAAAACACACCTTAACACAATGGTCACGGTTAATATTTTAGCAAGGTTTTCAAATTTCAATGGGAAATATTGGCATTTTTATTTTCCATGAGGGGGCAAGTGCCCCTCTTGCCCCAATGTGCGGGCACCCATGATGTTATACTATATGATATTATATTATTGTATTATATTATATTATATTACATTACACTACATTGTATTGTATTGTATTTACCCTTCACTAATTATTAGGTGGGTCCGTCTCCCGTAGTTTCCACCCGTGATTTACGCCTCTGCCAGTAAATTCCGAATAAGTATCAGGATATAGCTTTCCCGTTTCTTTACTAGATTCAACTACAATTATCACTCTCTATAATCATAAAAACAATGTTTGCAGGTGATAGGAGCATCGCCTACATAGAGTAGGGTTAGGATGGAGCAAGATGGATAGAGACTATTTTACCCTACGTATTGGGCAACACGGACCACTATGGCTACAAATTTCAAATTCTATTCTGTACTGAAATAAACATGCTTAAGATTTTATTTTATTTATTTTATTCTTATTTTATGTTTCATAACATTATATAGGCCTACTGGACGAAAGCTAAGGGGCTGTCCATTAATTACGTCAACAAAATAGGGGAGAGGGTTTGAAAAAGTTTGGCAGTTGTTGACAGGGGGAGGAGGGAGGGAAGAGGGGTCAAGAGAAGTTGACGTCAGCTGAAGAGAGACGGCAAACGGCAATGGCAGATTATATATATATATATATATATATATATATATATATATATATATATATATATATATATATATATATATATATATATATACTTGTCAAAGTTATTTCTCATTTATTTCAGAATTTAGAATCATATAGTAGAATTTAACATTAATCAGAAAAGTCAAATTATTGTCAACCATTTTTTGAACAGTACTATACATATTACTAAAGAGTCATCTTTTATCAAAACCCTGTAAAGTCAGTGACTTTAACAATACTTACCCTGATGACGGTGAATTCGCGTATACTTGAGATTCTGCAGTCAATCCTGTGGAAGAAAAGAATATTTTTGCAGCCTTGAATAATGAATACTAACGCTAATGAATACACGTCATGTGTTATAATCATTACACTGGCCAACAGTGAAAATGCAACTGACTTTAAAATGGCATAATCTGTAGTATTTTTTATTGTCCTGAACACGTAGGCTACATGTATATGATCATGAAAATTTTTGTTAGGTCTAGTTTTTTTGAAGATAATTCAATTCACAGCTCATGTTCGATGTTTCGCCATGTAAATTTACCTAATAGGACTATCACAAAATCCCAAACAAGCATAACATTATGAAATATTGCATCACATTGCATACTGCTACCATACTCACATCATCCAAAGTTTATTGCATCGTTTTCTGATGCAATGCACAGGGGCGTCTTTACATGTAAAAATTTGGGCACACTGCCTGGGGCCCCGCGCATCTTAGGGGCCCCGCGCCGCGCGCAAACTACTTTTTTTATGTAGGGTTGCCTTTTCTTATTTTTTGCTTGTCAACATTCAAAAACGTTGGAGATTACCTTTTTTGCTTGCTTGTCAACATTGATCTTCACGTCTAGGGCCCCGCAGGCCGCCAGGTGCCCGGGGCCCCGCGCCGGTTAAAGACATCCCTGGCAATGCAGTAATACTGCCAGGCTGCTTTGCCAAACAGAAGAAATGTATCACTTCTCAAGTGAAGAAGGCATACCATCTTTACTTTGGATGCAAGATTGGGGAGCAAGACAAGTCTTGGACCCCTCATATATGCTGTACTACAGTGTACATGTGCAGTGCAGTTGTCATAGTGGCTGAATGGCAAAAGAGTGAAAAGACCATCAATGCCTTTTGCAGTCCCCATGGTGTGGAGAGAGCCAAGTAACCACACAGATGACTGTTACTTCTACTTGGTTCCTCCTCTTTCCGGTGGGTTAAAGAAACAAACGAAATCGAGATTAGTGTATACCCCAACATTCCATCAGCATTGAGACCTGTTCCACTTGGTGAGGGTCTCTCTATTCCCGAACCTCCAGCAGAATATCATCTTGATTCATCTGATGAAGACGGGGGGGAGTCGACCGGTTCTCTTAGTCCGTCAGCATGCAGTGATAAAGATTTCCACTGTGGCATATCATCAACCTCACACAAAATAACACAGGAGGAACTAAATGACCTGATTCGTGATTTAGACTCCAAGAACAAAGCAGAATTGCTAGGTTCAAGATTCTAGAAAAATTCAACTATTTGGGAAGCCTCCTGACTGGGGACAATGACTGCAACTAAGAATAGGATTTGAAAAGCCCACGGAGCTTTCAACAAAATGAAGATTTTCTGGAAAATATGAAGATAGCCAACAAGACTAAATTAAAATTATTCCAAACATGGTATATTAAGCATTGTATTATATGCAGGGATTTATCTGCACCCCAGTGGGGGAGGGGGTACACCCCCGGTTTTTGACAGACACCCCTTACTCATACACTCCTACCAGGGGTGGTGTTGGGTAGCACTGAAACAGACATATGTTAAAAGTAGTTTGACGCTGTTGTGCAAGGGTTGTGGACAAATGGAACAGTTTGGGCGAGGTGGGAGTGACAGTTGAAACAGTACATGGATTCAAAGGCTATCTTGGAAAACTATGCTATTAAATGTGGAGAGTTACTACAGTGGTTTTCGCACAGGCTTACTTAGCTTCCTAAACCACTTAAAATCACATTATTATTATTATCATCATCATCATCATCATCATCACCACCACCACCACCACCATCATCATCATCATCATCATCATCATCATTATTATTATATGAAAAACTAGCCATATTGGACTCAACAATGGATATTGACACCCCCACAATTTGTGGACACCCCCAAAATTCAAATTTCTGGAAAAAAACCTGATTATATGCATGTGCGACTTGGACTTTAAACAAGAAGAATAGCCATACACTTCACGCATATAAAATTAAGTGCTACAGAAACACCCCAGGAATCAAATGGTTTGACAAGATCAACAGCAACAAAGCAAAACAAAGAATGAGCATAGAGAAAAACATCCAAACAGTTATTCAAAGGAAACAACACCTATTTGGCCATATCTGCAGAATGAATGACCAAAGGCTGATAAAAAGAACCATGCTTGGGGTAATGGAAGGCCAGGGGAAGATGGTCCAAAGACCATGAAATGATTGGATACACAACATTAAAGAATGGTGCAACTTGGACATATATGAAGCTTACAAAGCCATACAAGAGAGATGAATGGAGGGGCAAACTGTAATTGCATTAGATGATGATGATGATGATGATGATGACTGGAAAAACTAATTATAATCCTACACATTTGCAGTCACATAAACTATTAAAACAGAGTTTACCTGACATATAATAACTACTTAACCTAGAAGAAATCACCATCTTGCATTAATTTAAAGACACGTTAAATTCCTCTGTTTAGACTAAATGCAAGTATACAATGAAATAAAATCGGCTCACAAAAGATCACCAAAAAAGAATAACAACTATAACATACTCACAGATGCAACAATTTGATAATTTTTCGACTCTCTACTTAGGTGACATACAGTATTTGAGGAATTCTTTTGTGCATGTATTACAAACGTATGGCCTTGCTCAAGTATGAATTCTTTAATGAACTATGATATTACCTTTTTGGTAAAACCGAAGTTTAGCCGACCAAGAACTTGAACGAGGTCTGTTGTAACGTAAACAAAGTATAAATCCGCGCAGTGTGAAGCGGCTACACAAGTAAAGAGGCTCCAAATTCAACAATGTATAAGTCCACCCACTCAGAAATCAAATCCACTGCATAAGTCATACAATAAAATCTCGTATCTTGTGCAATTATTGGTTCGTGGACAACTCATAAGTCAGAAAATCCAGTTAAAAGAATTACTTCTAATTTAAATATGTCAGCGCTTGCTTTTGCCACTGCTTCCTTTTTGAGATAAAGGGTATCAGCAATTGATAAACGACATTTCAGGTCTAGGCCTATAACACAGCGCCTACCAAAAGCATTGTATAGATCGCCATTTCTTCACAACGATAAATCACATTATTAACATTAAATAATAATATTATTTACTTACTTACTTATTTATGTCTTTACTCTTCCATTACCTATCAATTCAGATATCTATGGACCGATCGGACTACTTTCGATGGTGTTCCTCTGAGACCTCTCTGTACAAGCGGTTAAGGAGAGAAAATCTTCTAATAGCTCCAGCCAATCACGTCGAGCAATATTTATATTTCAACACTGGGGAAACCCCGTATTAAGCAGTGGCGGCTCTAGGATTTGGCAAGTGGGGGGCCGTTGGGGTGGCAACTTCTAATCATGGGGGCAACCATTTGTTGTTTAATGTATGTAGCATTAAGTATAGGGTCCCAACTGGAGGGCAGGCACTCAATAGGGGGGCACGGGCATCCCCGGTGGAGCCGCCACTGCTACGAAATAACAACAAAATTGCCCAAACAGCAACATGTTCAAGTATCATTGGCAGCTAGGTTTAAATTTTAAATATATTTTTGGAGGGGGGCTGTATATTAGGCAGGGTTGGACCCTCACCCCAATTTCTTACATTGTGCATGGATGGTTTTATTGAGGAATAAAAATTCAAAACATCAATTGCAATTTGACAAAAGCCACAATTACGTGACTATACGCAAACACTGTATTTCTCAACACTGTATTTCTCAATGCCGGATTGAAGTACCAGCGATTGACACCCTTCGGTATTAGAAACCTATTGATACCCTTCGGTATTAGATATGGTGATATAGGCTACGGGGTTTTACGTCGATCTAAAAATAGTGAGCGGCGGGTAGCGGCGGGTTGCCGTGATTGGCTGGAGCCATTAGAAGGTTTTCTTTCCTTAACCGCTTGTCTCTCTGTCGGTTGTCTGTCTAAACTTCGGTTTTACCAAAATCATATGGTTTCTCACCATTTACTGACCGTCTGTATTTGCAAACTATTCAAAAAAGGTTTTCATTCATAAAACATTTCCTGGCTTCTTTCGTCGTTTTTAAAACCCCTGAGGCACATAAGGTGAGCGAGATGGTTTCGTAAAGTTCACATTCTCGCTGACATGTGCATTCGGGGGTGACTTTTAGGCCGTCGGCTTAAATTATCGCGTTAGAAAATGACTTACTTACGCAAGTCGAGACGCAATACGTATATTTATTAAAAATAAAAAAGATCGATGTATTCCTTCTGTCGCACTACCTTTCGTCTTTCGGAACTGAAAAAATGAAATATTTCGAGAAAGTTTAAAACTATTATTACAATGAACTGCCGAACAATTCGCCATGACAATTATTGATAAACCAGATGACCGAAAAACAAAATGTCGGCCGATCTTAAATCGATACTAGCGCACCTAGCGAATGGATGCTGCTTGCAAGATATGGCCCATTACAGGTTTTGTGCCAACTGCCAACCGATCTCTCCACGTTTAAAAAGACTCCCTGATTTGGCGAATCGACTTCAGGGACTCCATCGGAATTCGATCCCGTGCATGTCAGCTTGCCAGTCCTAAAGTTTTACCACTGTGCCATCTTCTCCTCTGGCGAATGAAGGTGCAATTATGACCATTTGAGAATGGATTCAATTGACCATCTGGCGTATGGAGGCGTAATTATTTCGCCACTTAGCGAATGGACGAGTTCCTAGTGCACGATGAAACGCAAATGTCTACAAAGCCCGACGTCCGTGTTTCAAGTTCCGGTCGTCGCAGAAAATTTTATCCTCTAATGCACCAAACACCCCCAGTCGACTCGGCTGTGAATGAGCACATTGGGTATTAACTCGTTGGATGGAAAGGCCGGATAGACGTCCTCATTTAGCAGTTACATGCAAAACTGTAGGCGTTTTCATCTACCTTTTACCTAGCGAATGGGCAAAATTACTTTGGACATCTGGCGAATGAAGACGACAGTACCAGCAGTTCTTTTGCTGTACATCCTTAAATGAAAAACGATAGTAAACTGCTTGAGCAAAGGGAAATACCACAGATGCACTTAAATGATGACCTTCCACCACCTCAGACAGTGGACCCCCTCCGGTCCGCGGACCACAGTTTGGGAACCGCTGGCCTGGCTAACCTTAACCCTTTCCCATAGCTATTTTAAAAAAGGCTGAGCGCCTACGAATAAGCAGCTACTGTTGTGCTGCCTCCGAAAGCGCTATATAAATCAACGAGATTTTACTTACTTTAGTTCACTAAATGCGTCTCGTTGGAGGCCCACTCGAATCTCACGGGTAGCCGCTGAAACTCTCTGCTGTCATTCGAAATACCTTCATCGGGACTATTCTCGAACATTCTGAATTCTAATTGCCTTCTCTGCATTTCAGCCGGTGATTCTCAACACCACATTCTCCGACTATACCATCCCTCTTCTGGGGTCCGGATAACTGGGAAAGAACCGAACGTACTTAGCGGGCCTGAAAAATTTAGTACCTTATATCCGAGGTACGTAATATCAAATACCATTCCATACGGTAGCGCATATCAAATGGGACCGTACATTGCAGTACTTTATAGGTAACCGAGTATTCGTTATAATCGAGTCCGTTATAACGTAAGTTCTGCTGCGGATATAGCCTAGCCTACATTGAACGAAATTGTTTGCACTGTCTTACAATTAATGCGAATTCTAAAGAGCTGGCAACAAACGTCGATCATCGACACTTACACTTTGCCCGAAGCCGAACAGAGATATCGAGGATGCGTTGAAGTGTAACGTAGGAATATGCGGTTATGATGTCATAGAAACTTCCTATTCTTTCAGATGAATATCACCGAAGGGAATTCGTTCTTCCATAAACGTCATCACTACAATGAAACACAAATACAAAATACTCAAACTACGACTAACAGATCCCAGTGAGGTCTTCGGCCAAGGGTAAGAAGTTAAGACTCCTTCCTCACATACAACAACAACAGCAACAACATCATCATCATGATCATCATCATCATCATCATCATCATTTCATTAATCAGCACCGTTGTCGTCGTAGTCGCTGTAGACTAAAGTCTCTAATTTGTTTCTTACTTATGAAAATTCAATGCAAAAATGCGATGTCATTGTTTTCTTGTGGCAGTTGGGAAAAGAACCACTTCCACCCAAATGTCTTCTTCTCTTCCGACGATAATTTAGTCGGTAGATGTAACGTAACGGTGACGTAAAATAGGAACTTCTATAGCGCCATGTTAACAATGCACTTGGCAACTGTCGATGGTCGCGCCAAAGCAGAATTGTTATCTCATTGTCTGTTATAGGTCACGTGTCACTCTTTGTTCTCACTTAATCGGTAGGTGGCGCTGTCGTAAAATGTTAGAAATAACTTTTGTCAAAACAATACATTCTGTCGATCATCAGAATCAGTTCTACCGTTTGCGTTACACTTTTACCCGACAGGTGTGACTTACTGTCTCCAGAAGCCTTTCTTCGATGAAGATAGATACAGGTGCGACTATCCGAGTCTCTCTCTCTCTCTCTCTCTCTCTCTCTCTCTCTCTCTCTCTCTCTCTCTCTCTCTCTCTCTCTCTCTCTCTCTCTCTCTCTCTCTCTCTCTCTCTCTCTCTCTCTGTCTCTCTCTCTCTCTCTCTCTCTCTCTCTCTCTCTCTCTGTCTGTCTCTCTCTGTGTGTGTGTGTGTGTCTCTCTCTCTCTCTCTCTCTCTCTCCTCTCTCACCCTCTCCTGCTTCTTTGCCCTAACCCTAACCCGTTTAATTAGCACTGGCAAAGACAGAGAGCATAGAATTCCATAGGCGTAAGCATTAGAGAAATTGCCACTTAGACACAATTTTATCGAGCAAAATTAATTACATAATATTGTGTAGAGCTAACATCACACCTTCCGATTTGTTGGACTTTTTATGTAATTATTTTGTCAGATAAACAGCCTATACATTTGCTGCATACGAACGCCAAAGGAAGCGCATACGACTGTATTAGTGATTAGTTTCTTAATTAACCAGATTGTGAGAGTTCCACTAGACGGACGAAGCGCTCTCTGTCGAATGACGCTTAACTAATTGGAGACGGCTCCTGTGGCGAAGAGGCCGGTCGAAGTGGTCAGGAGACGAACAGATGAGAGGGATGCAGATTTCTAAATTCCAGAAATAGAGAGTGGCTCAGAGTGCGTTATATGTACAAGGGAACAGGTCTTATAGTGTTAATAATATCGCTGTTTTACAGCAATATGACCCGCATGACATGTATTGCTCCTAACTCGTTTAATCGCCTAGGTCTGTTTGGTGTCCTCGTTGACGAAGTATAAAGCCTATACTCTCTTTTGGTAATCTCACCGGCCTCATAACGAGGAACTGCTATACTACCAACTACGAAGCATTAAGAACAACAGTCAATGATTCCAGCCATCCGTCGCCTTGCATTCAACCCTCGCATCGACCACTGCAACAGCAGCGCTTATACGTCTGCTTCTGGTTCTTTCCGACCGACAGTCAGCTAAACCGACTGCAATCAGTTCTGAAAGACTCACAGTCGTTTAACATCTTTTTCAAGTGACACTTGTCAAAGAACCCTTGACTTTGACCATCGTCTTTTTTACACAGCACTATATAAACTATAAGGCGTCTTAATAATAATAATAATAATAATAATAATAATAATAATAATAATAATAGCTCAGATCATCCAGGGGCTTCTAGCCTACAGGGTCTCTATGCATGGGTTCGGTGCCAAAAGTTCAACATTACCATTAGCGTCGAAACGGGGGGCAACTGCCCCAACCTGCCAAGACCACCTACCAGATTCGCGCAAATCCGGTGAGAAAGTTTTTTTGTGGAGGGGGTGGGGTGGGTAAGGAATCTGACACGCCAGACCCCTTTTGCCCCCCCCCACCAAAAATTCCTGACGACGCCACTGAACATTACACCTGAAAGGCCATCGCTATAAAATGTTACACACGGTAACCGTGCCCGAAGTGCTATATAAAAATCAGGAAATTTTACATACTATAGAGCAGGGTGCACAACCCCGTGTCCCGCGGGCCACTGGTGGCCCGCCGGCGATTTTTTGTGGCCCGCGGACGTTTCAGGATTTTAGTGGAAAGTGGCCCCAAAGGCTGTAAAGTTGCCCCGAAGGTTTTCTTGCTTTCATATTAGCGCTACACTATTAAACCTTGTTATTATTATTGTTTATTATTATGCCCTTGCTGTTAAGAAATTCACAAATTTCTGCTATCAGTTCAACAAAGAATTCTAAAATTCGTCCTCTGCTCTCTCACATCTGTGAATATGGTATGTCATGGTAAGAGGCACCCCCGTCTTTCTATAAATAACTTGAACTGATGGCGACTTAGACCCTTGGAACGAATGACTTCTTCAGTAGCGCTAATATGAAAGGAAGAAAGCCTTCGGGCCACTTTAAAGCCTTCGCGACTATTTGGAAGCACTTACTTGTGTGAACAAAAATTTTCTGTAATTAAATTTAACAAAAATGTTCTAAAGTTCAGGTTGAGTGCTCTTTGAAAGTTGCAAAAGTGAACTGCCACAAAATATGAATATGATTTATTTGTTGAAGACGTTCAGTCTCAACAACTCCATTGGCTATAAAAAGGCGATTGACCTTTGCTTTTTTAATTTTATGAATTAATAATTGAACATGGTCATAGTATTTTTTATTAACAAGGCCCTAGCCTTAAATTCTACATTTAAACTACAGCACTAAACTTTTAAATTGCATTTGTTCCTACTGGATTGATTGTATTCATCAGAAATCTATTAATTCCATTAGTCCTGTCGAATTAAATTTTATACATAACCGTATTAAATATTGCTATTAACGGTCAGTGGCGGCTCCAGGATTTGGCAAGTGGGGGGCCGTTGGGGTGGCAACTTCTAATCATGGGGGGCAACCATTTGTTGTTAGCTATGTAGTATTAAGTATAGGGTCCCAACAGGGGCCACTGGGGGACCAGGCACTCAATGAGGGGCACGGGCCCCCCGCCCCCTCCTTGTGGAGCCGCCACTGTTAACGGTTACTGTCAATGTACCACTTCTGCATTAGAAAAAGCGCTTGTGGCCCGCGGAGTCTTGGAACCGAAAAATGTGGCCCTTCGTCCTTAAAAGGTTGTGCACCCCTGCTATAGAGTAATACCTCTTTAGCTCACCTCTCTTTAGGTCGCCAAACTCCCCTCTCGCCATTGATGGGTCAAGAACGGATTTCCACTCATGTAAACTAATTCATTTAGACGCCAAACTCGCCACTCGCCGTCGCCACAACTTTCAAAATTCCATGCCTATGAATTATTGCCTCTTTTGCTCGCCATAGCAGCTTTGCTTACCTGTTTGACCGTTTAGGCCAAGCTCTCAACCGACCGTTTACACAATTAATGACCCTCCCCGATGAATACATCGTTGTTGACAATCAGCTATTAACCTGTCAGCTAATGACTGGTGAAGAGATTGTGGTAGAGGTCTGCACGGGGAGGGGGCAAAATTCTGATCCGGCCCGCGACAGTCGACCTCTCTCCCACCACTCTCGCCCCACCCTGCTATGGCCAATCCCGCTCCCGTTTGTATCCAACCCAGCTGTCTCCGTGGACCTGTAGGCCTATATGCTTCTGTATTACATCAGAAGCAGCTACCCTGGTCTGCATTATCAACAGTACGAGTCACAGACACAGCCTATACTAGCTTAAAAACTTAACCTTTACAAGTTTACAGTTTCACGTGGCCGACCTGCCGTCTATACGTGAAACGAATTATAGCAACTTGTCATTTGTTCACGAGCTGACCCGTCCCTACTGGTATCCGCGGGCCACCCGAAATTCTCATCCCCGCCCCCGAGGGGGGCTAACCTACTGTAGTTTCAGTAGTGAGCATTGTATTCGCCTCTCGCCAAAGTGGTTTTACTGTAGCCTACTTATTTTAATCATCTAGGGAGCCCAACATAAAGACCTCGAAAGGCGCAACTGAGACAACAGAGTCGAGGACGCGACTCGATACGGTATGTGTGTCTTAATCGCCAACAACGCAAATAGACGACCACGTTTCTTCGAACAGCGGTTAATTGTGCATTTCTGTAGGCCTATTCTATTCAAAGTACAATCAGTTCGTAAAAATTCGACAATTTTAAACGATGAATAAAGCGATTAATGTAAAAACTATTTATGGGCCTAATGCCTAAAATCTGAACGAAGATGAATTGAAACATGGAAACAGACAATTGTTCGCGCAGTTAATTAAACGGACAGTTGCGTTCGATTTGCTTGTGGATGGGTGGGAGTTTGCCTGCCCACTTGTCGAAACGGACCCTCGCGTGAGGGTCGACAGATTTTGAGTGAGAGAAATCAAATCAGTCGCTGCTATTGAGACGGATCGAACACAGTTGACGATTGATCTAAACGAATTGGTCAACAGCTCTTCAAGTTGCGTCCAAAGGCCAACGGCAGGTTGTCGAATTTATCGCATTAGCTTGTAAAAAGCTGCGAGTCAAGCCCAACACTAGATGCAAGCATGCTGTTACCTCAAGCACTGTCGATAAACAATGATCAACGATTCGATTGAATTGTTATTCTCAACTTCTCACACCAAGTTCCAAACGAAGTCGGAAAATGTGCAGTTGAAAAATCTATGTATATGGAGAGAGAGAGAGAGAGAGAGAGAGAGAGAGAGAGAGAGAGAGAGAGAACGACCTCGTGACATGCTAATATATTTAGGCCTACGGGCCAGTGTTATTACTTTCCAGGTTTAGATTGATTGTTATATGGATTCTGAAGTAACTGTATTTCCTAAGAGAATGCATTTTCCAACGGAACCTTCTGACCGATGACTGAATTTAGGTGAAAAAGAAACTCGACACTTTACAAAGACAATGATCAATTCAAGCGGCTTTGTTTGACAGAATTTGATGAAAGCGGAATAAAGAAAGCAATAAGAAAACTGCGTAACAACGAAATGGACACTTGTTGATATTTGCCAGAGGATTTGATTATAGTGATGATGATAATGATGATGGTGTGGTGATGATGATGATGATGAAACCCTTCGGCTCGGGTTAGAAATATTTGACTTAGGTCTACTAACAATGAAAAACGCTCTGGAATCTGGAAGAATTATTAAAACAATAAATGTAGGAGATTGAGGAAAGGAAATCGTCTCCCTCTTTCTCTGAAAGCGCAGCACGGCATCTGTTAGCACTGACACGACTTTCAGAGTCACAGTTAAGAAGAAAACGAAGAGGCGAATTGAGCGCTGCAGATGCGCCCCTCCGGCTGCAGGTGTCTAGGCCTACTCGGCCCCCGGGTCGGCCGTTAGCATCTGGCAGAGGAATTCGTCGGACATGCATCCCTTGATGAACTCTTCTTTAGACAGAACTCCGTCGCTGTTCTCGTCCATTTTGGCGAATATCTCCCTCGTCCTCTTCTCCGGAGTGTCACTTGGGTCGTTGTCGGCCAACGAGGGTCCCACCATGTTGTATATTGCCTTGACACACGCACACAACAAGTGTCTCATCAGCCAATCATATGAACCGGTCTTCTAGAATATCAGAGGTACTCAAACCGCGGCCCGCGGTCCACAATCTGGACCGCAAGGACGGTTCTTGTGGACCGCCACAGCTTTCTGTGTCTGAGAAATTTCGAGCCTGTAATATTGGCTTAATTACTTAATGCTGTAGTTGTCACAGGAGTAATAATTGTACTTCCCTTGTAACTAGTGGACCCACACGAACGGTGGAAGAGACTGGATGACGTGGACCGCCTTCAAAAAGTTTGAGTACCTCTGTTCTAGATCATTCTAATTTTCTGTTCAGCGAGATTCGTTTTATTGGCAAACGCATCTATTATCATGATTACTACAGTGTATTCAGGTATTCACTTAGGCTGTGGCGTAGCCATGGTTACGGCATAAGGGGGGAGGGGGCACATCGACATTTTAGGGTAAAAGTCTCGGATTAGCAAAAAGGTCATCAATAAATCCTTAGCACATTAACGTCATCTCTTGGATCATGCTACCTACACCCTAGTTTCTCATTGGTTTTGCGCAAAATCTACGATTTTCCCCAGTCAGAGCAGAGGCCGGCCTCGTGCCCTCTGAGACCCTGACTACGCTAATGCACTAATTTTATGCTGTGGTCGTTAGAACCCCAGTTGGGAGTGGAGCTGGAGTGGAACCCGGGTGGTCCAACTGACCACCCGGGTTCATTAAAAGAGAGAACCACATAATGGAAAACGATCATTTTACCTTTCGAATGGCACAGACTTCCCAGCGCCTAGAAAGAGTTTGGTGCAAAAGATCAGATCGACTCACTGATTGGATGACTAAACATATCGGCGCTATATAAAGCAATTTTAAAAAGTCCATTTATCAAGGATTGTCTATTTGTAAATCAGATGAACAAGTGATGATTTTCTCATGATTACCTTTTCATTTTAAAGACGAAATCGTTTCCTTATCAATTTACTGCTTACATAATTATTATTCCTAATGGGGAAGTCTCTCATGACTGCTCCTACGACATTGACGACATACAAGTGCCTTCTTACTCCGATGATTTCTGCCATTTCGCTCGGTTCTATTGTTCCATCTCCGTTGACGTCATACATCTGGAACGCCCATTCCAGTTTCCGTTCTGGCTTCCCGGCGGAGGTGATGTTGATGGCGAGGAGGAACTCTTTGAAGTCGATCCGTCCGCTGTTGTCCGAGTCGAACGTCCGGAAGACATGTTCGCAGAACTTTTCTGCGTTTCCCTGAGGAAAGAAGCTCGAATAGACTTCGAGGAACTTGGCTCTCGTCAGCTGACCATTTGGACAGTCTTTCTACATGAGCAATGAAATCAACCTTATATTAATACAGCCTCCTCCTCCCCCTCCAAATCTCTAACGACAATTGCACAAACGAAGCCGCATGCCACAAATGTTGTCACACATTTGCTAGGCTGCTAGACTGCGTTTCTTCAAGCTCTCTGATCTAAGACGTCGTCGAATGCAGTTTTGTTGGCGCGCAATCAGCATCTGCATTGAAGCATTCTATTCCTGTTAAAAGAGTTATTTAAATGGTATTCGTTCGTCCTGAATTTTGGGGGATTTTCTAACGATGAAACAGTTTCGCAACATAACTGTCTCAGTCCATTGTATAGACGTATTCGTCATCTTTACAGGCGCTCGTGTATCGAGGGGGGTCTGTTGGGGAATCCAGACCATCGCAGGTCGAGATTTTTCTGTCCTATCCCAACTGAAGGTCGAAAATGTTGGGTCGGGAGAGCCTGACCCTACCATTGTTTTTTGACAGACGAAACACTCATTCTCAGTGCAGAAGCTGTGCGTGGCACAATGTGTATACAGACACACAGACAGGCGTCGTTGGAAGCGACGAGGTAAGAGGAGGCTTACTCATGCAGCGCCTTTTCTTACCATAAAACCGCTATACCACGCCTTGATCTGTTGCTTCGTGAAGTTGGTGTTTTGCATGAGGAAGTCCATGTCCTCCTTCGGTAGCTTCTTACTTCCGGCCCCTCCCATTTCCGGCCCCTCCCATTTCCGGCGGAACAGAGTATCCGCCTTTGACGACCAGTCAGCCGCTGTAGCTTGAGGTACGCGCGGAGGGAGGGCGCAGCTGTTCGGAGCTTCTGTCGTCTGCTTCGTCACCGATCTACATTGCAGTGACAAACCACTTGACGCAGTTGTGGCCATCGAACGAACAGATGGGTAATGATGACGTCATTACATGACACCGCGGGATGACATCCTCTGTATTATTGTCTTTAGCGTGAATGCTTTGTAAACGAATGACAGTGGTAAAATGCATCCGAGACAAACGCATGTCTTTACAGAGCTAACTGAAGGGATGAAGAGGCGATATATATATATATATATATATATATATATATATATATATATATATATATATATATATAGTAAGTCTTAAGTGCTTTTCCTCTTAGCATCATTTCTGTTCTAATAACGAGAAAAGCGATTGTCTCTCTTGGGACCTGTTCCGTCTTTTGAATCAGAAACTGCTCTCCTCTTGGAAAATTTTTCGATTTGTAAAAACGCCACGGAGTTTAACCAAACACCTGTTAAGTACGACTCCCAGGGTAATTTCAGCTCTAGAACTGTAGAAGGAGAAAAACATCTGACGCGTGACGTGCATGCTGGATAAAATATTTGCCTTTTCGTGAACTGGATCTACAATAAGCAACCCAGTCCACATGCCCCCTCTATGAGGATATTTAAGACAGAGCTGATTAAAACTTCTATAGCGCAATTGTGCAATGTATTTGCTATCACCAATAACCAAAATCCAATGAGTCTTCCTGATGAACAATAGGGTGGACACGTGGAGGACCGGACTGGGAGACGGGCCCCCCAATTTGTAGTCTACGGTGGTAGTGAGATTCACGCAAAGCCGACGAGGGAATGGAGCGCAACGAGTGCATATAAGTTGTCATTCAGTCCGAAATTTTGCTCCAGAGTTCAGCATTAGAATCGAAATAAAACAAAATTCAGAATTATTTAGCATTTGAGGCCAAAGACAACGACTCTCAGTGAGCTGACAACGACCTCTCTAAGGGTCCGATGCTAATAACGGCCCCGCCGACAGACGACAATTGCACAGGGGCCCGGCGCTCTGCAGGAGGCTGATAACACCAAAATAAATGCACACGACTACGAGTCGACCTTCCTCTGGTCATCTGACCATGCGTAGTTTTCTTACCACTAACGCTGGTCGTGGGCGAAGCCAGCCCCAAATCTAACTAATCGTGAAACTCTTAGTCGATGATATCGCTAAGAGAACTGCGAACAGGTTACAGTATTTGGTCTCCTGGTTACGCCCTTCATCAACATTCCGTCGCACGAAGCGACCAGCGAATGAGCAACTAGCCTTTTAGCCTTATAGATTCGCAGTGGCGTCATTTCACACTTTTCTTGGGGGGAGGGGGCGAGAAATTTTGCTTTAAAATTTTGCTTTAAATTTTTTTATTTTTTGGAGATTTTTTTCGACTAAGTTTGAGTTTCAAAAAAAAGTTGACGACGTTTTTTTGCTCGTCAGTTCTTTTAGGATTACGATTAAAATACTTGACTTCTTTTAGGATTACGATTACCAAAAAATACTTGACTTTTTTTTGCTTGTCAGCCCTTAGAGGCTGCTGACTTTTTTGCCCCCAAACCCAAATGACGTCCCTGTTTTTGTTTTTTTGCACATTAATACATTATAAATTAATATTTTCATTTCCTTGGGGGGGCACGGCCCCCCAGCCCCCCCAAATGACGCCTCTGTAGATTCGTCGAACAGGGGCCACACACGATGGCGAAGCCAATGTCTGCGCATTGTAATATTACGAAGAGGTTGGCGGAAGCGTTGTGCATCTAATGTGATGAAGCAACGACCAATGTTTCTAACCTTGTTCTCCAATTCAGAAGTGAGTTCGTGTCTTCAACAGATTCTAATCATCTTATGCATGCGCGTCAGATAGTCTTGCAGAAGTCACGTGATCTCCGGTTTCGTCCACAGAATTCAAAATTCCAGAAAGCGAAATTCGAAACAGATGCAAGCGATGGAGAGGGAGAGGCAGCGGACAGTTGAAGCCGGTAGCCAGACACAGAGCGTCGGACAGTCTGCCATTGACCGAACAGTAACGAATAACAGAATGAGCAAAACGGAAGAAAGGAAGGAAGAAGGAATGCTAGGCGGTCGTCTGTATACGTCGACGGAGCGCACGAAGATCGGATGCAGTCGGTGGTTGCAGTCGTCGTCTGCCTCTGACGACATTGATTTTCCACCAGACAGGTCGCCCCTCCCGCATCCCCGCCGCCGCCTCAGTGCACGGGCGGCTGGAGCGCTGAACTGCTGATGACAGAACGACATCTCCCACGGGAAACGCTGTTGCTGCGACCGACGATGATGGTAGAGAACGAGAGGATGATAGGAGGGTCGGGAGAAAAAGGGCGGCAGTCCTTTAGAACCCGCGACCATCGTCTCCAAGCACGACGGTCTTCCAAAGGAAACACATGTCGATGACGAAGACAACTCGTCGCCATGTGAATGTTGTCAAACTCTCGACGGTCGAATGACCGGGCCTCGCTCTCCGTGGATTCGTCTCTGTCGGGACAAATTACGAGACGAATAGAAAGTGTCAATTCGATTGAGGACTATTGCCACTGCGAATAAATGGACTACTAGGACACACACCAAGTATCACCCCAATCCGCAGTCGCAAAATATATGCAAATGAAAGATACAATTAACCAGGGACTCAACTCACAACCTACACCACATCATTGTTGTCTTATTCGGCACTGTGCACTGTTCAAAGCAGCAGAACCCATGGTCACCAGAGTACGAAGGCACCGGTCGATATAGACTGTTTCCTCTTTGCAACAACGGTGGTTTTTTGACATGTAAACTACGGAGGCCGCCGCGGCCTTCAGTTGCTTTCCTGGTCCCCGCAGTAATTATGGCGGCCCGTCATTTATAAAAGGGCCCTCCTAGAGGCAATTCTGATCCACGAGCGTGGAAACTGTTGCGCATCGCCATCATACCCGACTGTCTGCACTTTTCATCCAATATTAGAAAATCTATTCTACTACAATTGTGGCTGATTTGTCGGCAGCCGGGCAGAATAAACTAAAAATCGGGAATTGCCAAAATTAGTTATCATCGGAAATTAATAAAATTTTCATCGGTCCCCTAGTAATTTCTCCTCAAAAACAACTTGCTTTGCAAACCACAAATGAAAAACTGACGGTATAAGAAATTTTGACCACAGAGCAAAATATAAAATTTTAGTCTAGAACGTCTACATTTCTGCAGACCTTCTGCAATGAGAAATGGCAAGACATTGGGATTAAACGGACCAAGTATAAGGAGACTGGACTCTATTGCATCATTTTAACGAACTTCGTTCCACGATGCAGTCTGTGGGAGAAAAGTGGTCAATCAATGAACATCAAACCATATTCATAGACTTAACATACTTATGCTACAGACTATATATAATGGTCTGTAGCACACACACACACACACTCGCGACTCTAGGATTTGGCAAGTGGGGGGCCGTTGGGGTGGCAACCTCTAATCATGGGGGCCAACCATTTGTAGTTTAATGTATGTAGCATTAAGTATAGGGTCCCAACTGGGGGGGGCAGGCACTCAATAGGGGGCACGGCCCCCCTGACGGAGCCGCCACCGTATATATATGGGCTAGCAACGATTAAAATTTTTTGTTGGATTAATCGGAATTTTTTAAAATCGATTAATCTCGATTAATTTTAACGAAAATACAGACCCAACAACTTTTAGCCTTTTTAGGTCATATACGGTATAAACTACTGTATACATGAACTATTGTATTTCGCAGTGAACGCAGTACAACTTTACCGCCAGCTTCTATTTTTCCTTACGCAGTTAGTTTAAAAATGAAATGTCTCTCTTCAACTTTCTGCTTAAATTCTTTACAGCTACGTCGCTCTCATCACTCGCCATTTTTTAGCAGTTTAAACCATAGATTTAAATTAAAATCTATGCTAGTAACGCTAAATCGGTCATAGGCTCGTTGGACGTTTGCCTGAGGCCGCGAAAGACGGCCAACCGCGGCCACCTAGCGAATAGACGCCCAACTATAATCTTGTCTTCCGCTGCTGCAACCATAGTAGGCCTACAGTTAAGACACATTGCCATGCATTACGGTCCTTTTGAGTACTGTACCACTCCCGTCTATAGTGGTTCAAATAATTCATTCGTCCAATGAATTAGTGTACTAATGTGGAGAATTTGTACCGTAGTTTATACGACTACTGAAATCTACCGCGCCCAAGCTACCTCCACGTGTGCAGCTTCACTATTGCCGACTCCAACTTCCCCGTTTTGCTATTTAAGTTCCTTTTTGGTGATTTTCACTCGTGTATATATAGACAGGGATGTTAGTCCTTGACCTCAAGGACTCCTTAAGGACCAGTTTTAGGTCCTTAGTCCTGGCCTTGAGGGCTGAGTCGGATACTAAGGATCGGCGAACGCACGCAGTCGATTGTAGGCGGTGAAGCGACGCTGGCATAGAAATTTACATTCACTGTAAGGCGCCTCTATTTCTATATAATATAGGCCAACTTGGTGTATATATATATATATATATATATATATATAATACGGTGATAATGCATAACATATATATTATGGTACAGTATATTAGTGTGATACCTTTGAATGATTGCCGGCTAAAGGGCTGTCATGACCCACGCGAGAGGTCTCACGAGCTTCATGTTGTAAAATCACTAACAGGAATCAGATGCTATCGAGCGTGAAACAAGCACCAGGGATTTGTTGGCTTGCATTAGTTCAGGGCTAGCTATCGCCCTTAGGGAGTCATCCATCTAGTACGTACGCAGTCATATTTCACCCCACCCCTATTGCACACCATACATTTTTACCATCCCCTATGCGTCAGTGGCGGCTCCACCGGAGGGCCCGTGCCCCCTATTGAGTGCCTAGCCCCCAGTTGGGACCCTATACTTAATGCTACATGCATTAAACAATAAATGGTTGCCACCCGAAAGCCCCCACTTGCCAAATCCTAGAGCCGCCACTGCTATGCGTGGGTACAAATTAGCAACCCCCGCACGGTGAAAATTAATCTTTGGCCACAGTTAAAAAGCATTTATTTACCATTAAATTAAAGTTTCCGAATATCATATTTATTAAGTGAAGTAACCGTGGGAATACTGTACTCCCGGACCCTTTGTTTTACTGTGAGAAAAGTTACGGTGTTCAAACGTAATGTTTGTTAGGGTTATAACCATCTACAAATTTGAAATTCCGTCGTGACCCGTCGTCCCCATATACATAAATCGCCTAAATCTCAAACGCCCCTCGGTGCGTATGTGTACGTACTATATGGACGTCCTCTGACCACAACGTCCACAAGTGACATTTTAGAGGCATTCAACTGCTTCCTACGCAGCCACTGAATCGAGACATCATTCACAAAATTAATACAGTATAGACAGTAAAACAACCCATTTATCTTCCCATCCTCAATTCGCATCAAATGATCTTTTGCAGTCAACTACAGTAACGCCACTTTCATAAAGTCACACTGTAAACCAAATTGAAGCCATTGCTCGTTATTTTAGTCCACTAAATGAATTAGTGGACATGCATTCAAATGGAGTAAATGTTACTGCATGTTTATTCTTGACATTGGGGCAGATTCTGAAATGTTGGGGGGGGAGAAACAAGGGCCGAGTCTTCACAGTTAGGAGGGTAAATCTCCATCCCCAGCCAACATATAAAAAAATTTGGGGAATTTTAAAACTGGGGAGAAATCCCCTCCCCAAAGAAGGCCTAGAACAAACATGGGTTACTGCAAATTTTATTTCTCTAGAAATTCTCAACAAAATCAACTCAAAACCAATCATTTGCCTTTTTTATTTGTACAAAAAAACAGCCCAAAAACAATGCCATGTACAATTAACATTGTATTATAAAGTGGCTTTGGCTGATAATTTGCAACCTGCTTTGAAGATTGATTTCAAGGTATCCTCTTCCAAAGACCCCACAATGATTGAATGGGATGCTGCATCCAAAGAGGCCTAATCAGCATTTAAGAGGCCTATAGGCCCTTCCTACCTGGTAGGGAGAGCCGATGACGTCTTCGTGTGTTGTCTTTGTTGACAGCAGCACATCACAACAGGCTTTTTATACTGATGTATTGAAGTGCAATAACTTACTCGCTTACTTAGTACAATTGAGAACCAATTGCAATTTATATGCATTTGTTCTTTTTTGCACAGTCACTGATGTGCAAACTCTGCTGATTGGCTTCATGAATTGACTCAACTTTCATAAAACTCAACTTTGCTGACCGACTTTCATGACAATATGAATGCTGAAAATTTCTTTGCACATCCAGATATGAGGATTAGCCTTACTATTGGCACAATTTCATTCAATGTGATTATTTGCTATTGCAACAATTTTAAATTTATGCCCATTCACTTAAATTCTCCTATATTTGCACTAACAGATGTGATAAGAAATTATTTAAAGACCTTGCTTGTATTAGACTCTTCTGATGCATGAAGAAAAGGATGTGATCGTTTGCAGAATTCATGTTAGCACGACAGATTAAGCAACTTCAACTGCTTGAGATATACAAAGATGCATTACATTGCCTAAAACAAACAGGAAACAATTTAACTGTCTGAAAATGTAGTCTGTGGGATAGCAGCTGATTTGGGTTTACCAAATTATGCCAAAGATGAGTACCCTGAGAAATTTTATCTCTGAATTTCTTCCGTATTTATATAAGACATTGAACAATATCAGAAATTAATTGATCAATGACAGCATTGCTCCTTTTCACATATATAAAGACTAGACCTCAAAGTAGTTTTCTTAGAACACAAGAACTTTGTTAAATCAGAAAATTTGTTTCAACCATCAGCCACTTGGTCAAATAATTTAATCATTTTTGCACTGTATCTGCACAATGTGTATACAAATACAGTACCAGTACTCATTATTCACAGAAATCATTACCATTGGCGGCTGTAGATAAATTGTGTGTAATTTAACTCACATAAAATTGTGATAAAAACTGCAATAATTTTATAATGCAGCCAAGACCATTGAATACAAATCTTAGCAAATAAATGTATGGAAAACTGATCATCTGGTATTTCATTAGCACAAAATTGGTTTTGGTAGACAATCTGTCACCTGGCAACAGATCCCATCAACGATCAATTGAGATGCAGCGTGAAAGAGGCATGATCTGCACTTCCTATTCGAGTGATGTCTTCTCGTGCTGTCTTTGTGGATGGTGGCAGATTGCAAGAGATTTTCATATTTATATCAATGTAGTACAGATACAGCACCTACTTACTGAAAGCAGAATTTACTGTTATATAAATCAGCATTTCCTTACATCAATTTCAAATATTAATCTGCATTTATTAACATCCATACAATGTGTGTTTATAAAAATTGGCTCAATTTTAAATTTCTGGCTACACTTGCGCCATTTTTTAGAAAACCGCACCATACTTTGAAAAAATGCAATGTCAGTGTTGTCTTGTCAAACAAACTGTGCAAGTCTGAGCTCAACGAAGACCTCGCTGACTCCCCAAGTGAGCCAAATGCACTGTGAAACACAGAAATACATTCCCATCAAAGCCAAACGAAGTGTGCAAGTCCGCTGAACAGAAGCTCATCCAACTCAACAACTCTGACCTACCCCTTATGGGAAAAAGTCGGAAACTTTAACACACCACCCTGAATTATTGGACCAATTTATTTAGAAACACACAAAGTTTAAGAATACAATCTACAGTGTATGTCCAGCCACTTTCCCCCAATATTTTGCACAAACAGAAGTGATAAGAAATTATTTACTTACTTTGTCTGTATTAGATTCTCTTCCGATACACAAAGAAAAAGATGGGATAATTATTCACACATTGAAAGACTGAAATGATGCATTCTTGCATGATTTTTCACTTGAAAACTGAGCTTCAGTAATTTCAACACCTTGATGAGACTGAAAAGATCCATTTCCTTGCCTAAAACAAACAGTATCCAAAATGTTTGAGAATGTACAGTAAATTGTGGGAGGGCAGCAGAGTTTGCAAATATCATATTTACAGTATTATATATCACATTTACATACATAAATACATATATTTGTATATAGACATGCATATATATATATATACACACACACACACACACCTAAATACATGGGTCATGTTTTTCAGAGAAATTTTTTTCAGGGGATGCAAAACAAGGTTTTGTGATGAAAGAAAAAGTACTTTTACTTTTTCATGACTCTAAACTTGTCCACGGGTGCAATTGCACCCTCCGGACGCCCATGCCTAAATACATACATATATATAATAATAATATATATACATATAGATGTATATATATAAATATTATTATACCATACAAATTATATTATATATATATTTATTTATTTATATATACTATTTATACATATATATACACACACTACAGCGTATAAGGCTATATATATGCTTATTTATATTGCGGTTATTATTGGGGACGGTCATAACTGGGGCGGACATGACGGGGGCGGTCATAGCTGAGGCGCTGGGGCGGCTATGTCACACTATAGTTCAATGTGAAGTGCGGTGTAGTTCTGGACAACAGGGACGTAGCTAGGTATGGGTTTTGGGGGCTTGAGGCCCCAAGCCTGAAGCTAGCCCCCCCCCAAATGAATTCAGGCTCAAAAGGGAGGGGAGTGAATCTTGGGCTTCATCCCCCCACCAAGCTAAAATTCTGGCTACATCCCTGCTGTACAAGCGCCAAGTTCTGTACGGTTAAAGAAAACGATTGTTACAGGCTATACAATTATTTCAAAGAATAATATCCACTGAGAAATCTACATTTTTGGACGAATATACTTGACGACTATGTTCCCCGCTATCAAATCATCAGGGATTTACGCCAGAACATTCGCGCAATTAAACAATAATTAGCATTTTAATCGCAGAAAATTCTTATTCTTACGTCAGGCAGCATCGAGTAGATATTTCTCGTCTATACTTAAACCCCGTTTTAACTAGATAGGGCCACAGTCTGCTGTCAATTTCTACTCCAGAGCTCGCATTTCATCACATTAAATTAAACAAATAAGAACTAAATCGCGTTATGAACTAAAATATGAAGCTCCTTACCCAGCCACAGCCTTTGTTCGAATGGCGCTCTTGTCTATTGTCCAACGCCTCTAGGTGCCAAAAGGGGAGGAGCTAAGTCAACGGTTAATTATTTTCAAATAGATTTGTAATTGCATTTTCAGTAGATTCCAGTAGACTAACAGGATCTAATTTTTTTAAACATCGTCACAGGTCCAAGCCAGTTGAAACAACTCATTTAGAGAAACCATCGGGCATTAAGCAACTTTTAGGCTTATATAATCTTAAACTTCTATAACGCCACTTTGTAATGTACAGAAGCATCACTCGACATGCTATTTTTCGGTCATTCACCATTCGTAATTATTTATTTGGGGCTGTCCATTAATTATGTCAATAGTTTTGGGCAATTTTTGACCCCCTCCCCTTGTCAACACCTGTCAACTTTCACTTACCCTTCCCTATAATTACGTCAAAAACTTTTGACCTCCCCCCCAGGTCAATGACAGGTCCCAATAACAAGGTTATTATTTTTGCGGTGATGACCATTTTCCCTTTTTTGCTCATCGAGTGTCAAAATGTTGTGGTGATGACCTTTTGTCACGCTTTTTCCATTGTAATAAGTAGTAGTCCTATTCCATGAAATTTCCTATCTTTTGATTATTTGCAAAAAGTGAAATTGTTGACGTCAACTTCTCTTGACTCCCCTCCCTCTGTCAACAACTGTCAAACTTTTTCAAATCCTCTTCCCCCTAAATTGTTGACGTAATTAATGGACAGCCCCTTTGCATGTCAGACTTTTCACGTTGGGGTGACACCAAACTGAGAAATTTGAATTTTTTTGCTTGTCACCACATTTCAGAAAAAAGATAACCCTTTTTTGCTTGTCAACACATTTCAAAAGGAAGATACCTGGGTGACACCACGAATTTTCCGCACTGGGTGACACCAACCCTAGCGACGCCACTGGTCGGCTGGAAATTGCAGTAATGTCCTTGGCAGTTCATGGGTTGCATTCTAAGCTTATTGAGGCAAAGATGCATTTCATTATCAGAAAGTTATGCATACAATTGCCTTAAAGAATTTACACGTAAATGGTTGAAATGTTAGGAGCAGAAATAAAATCATTTTTACAATTAAACAATTAAATGCTTAGTAAATATGCTTCAAACTTACAAACAGAAATTTCTCTCACTAGAATAACTGAACAGTTTTCCAGTCAAACAATTCACAGAATGGAAATGTTGGCAAAAAACAATTTCGCAGAACTTCTTAATAGGAATTTGACAGCAAAAATCGAGCTTCACAAAATGCTTAAACCTTAAAAGACCAATTCTTAACTAAGTAAAAGCTAACTACACACCACCAACAACCCCCCCACTGACACGTAAAGTCACTTATCACTTTTTCGCTCTCAGATCCTTCAGTTCATCCTGAATGATTGCCATGAGACTGCTGCTCGATTTGGCCGGAACGCCTTCGTCAGTGGCATCAGCAGCGGGCCCTGGTGCGGCGCCTTCTACCTTTGGCTTTGTCTCTGTCGATTCATTTGGGGCACTTGGCACATCGTACACCTTGATGATGCCAGATGAACCGATGCTTCCTAGATCATCTGAGTTGTCAAAAATACAAAAGACTTTTGTGAGAAAGATGAAAGGAAGCAGTCAAATGAGGTCAATATCACTTCTACTAATTTTGCGACACTATTAATAACCCTCACTATTATACAGTTGCACAACATATGATTACAGTAACACCTGATTAATGCCACTAAGAGATGCTGAGAGTGATAGGTTTTGACTACATATGATTCTTAGTAAATGAGAATCACCAATGTTAAGAGAAAATGAAATGGTTGGCATTGGAGATCTGCACTTGTCTAAAGAATGACACCTATCAATGGGACCTATGAAGTAGGCTAAGTGGATACATTCAGGAAGGTGTAATGGTTGTTGTTGAAACTGAATAACAAACCTTTGCTTGTGCTTATCTCTTCACCACCAGTTGCTGCTTTCTTTGGACGCATTTTCTTTGGAGGTTTTATGGGTTTCATGCTGTGAATGCTTCACAGACAAATGATAAATTGCTATTTTCAATATTTTGTAATACACAGACTTAATAATACACAGACTTAATATTTCAAACTGTCAATTGCAAAACTATTGTCTGCATCAGTTCTTAACATGAAGCTATTAGCGATTTAATACGAAGCCTATCAGCTCAAAGCTTCTTTCAATAGAAAATCAGTTAAATATATTATATATCTGCCAAATGCGTTGGGACAGGAAAACCACTTGCCTTAAGACCTTAAGACTAGAGCCAGATTTCAACTCTTGAAGTGAAACTTCACGAGGTATAAAGGCCTGCTTCTCAGTCGGAACCCTGCAGAAAGACAAGTGCATCAGACCAATGCTCTGACTGTCTGTGGATTCAAGTGAATTTTATTTTTCTTAAATTCAGCATAAAATTCAGAAACTAGAAACAAATAGTCGCTCTCACGCCTGCCAAGGACACATATTTTAAATGTTTTAGATAAACTTAAGAGAATTCATCATTTGAAGTCAAATGTAAAAGCACACAGTTGAATGTGACGACCAGTGCCACTCGTAGTGGCACCAGGAATTCTTACTCCATCCCAGTTGCTGAGCCGAGGAAGATTTGCTTTTGTGAATGGCAGCTGCCTTGGTGTATGGAATCTCAAAGTCCACCTGATCCCAGTGCTGATCTTTCAGCAGGTCAGGAAGCTTATTGAACATTTCGTCCACAACCATGTAAGATTCCTAACACATGAAAACACACAAACACAATTATGCATGTGCAATGAAACCAGAAAAACTTCTTCTTTAGTACCATAATAATAATTACTGGTATCATACATCTGCATGAGTCTGGTCAACTGAGTCTGTCAAAAGTCTTCTTTTATCAATCAATCAGTCAGTCAGTCAGTCAGTCAGTCAGTCAATCAATCAATCAACCAATCAGATTTCTTTAGCACCATCATAACAATGTATATCTTGTAAAGAAATTGAAGTGGTGAAGAACTTTGTTTACTTGGGATGTGAATTGGAAGCAGAGGGAGGTTCAGACTTGGAGATTAAAGGAAGAATAGCAATGGCAGGATCTACATCTCAATAGGCTACATGCCAAAATTTCCAAATCACATGACATTGGGATGAAAACAAAATTAGGAATTCTCAACACTTGTATAATACCAACACTAATATATGGATGTGAATCTTTGACCATATAAAAAAGAATTGGAGAAAAAAATTGCAACAGAAAATAAATGGTTTAGAATAATACTGAGGATTTTAATCAAGAACATATATATATATATAAAAATGAAGAAGTTAGAGAGAGAAAATGCAACCAAACATCATTTTGAAGTAATCAGAGAGATGAATGAAATGGACCAGACACATACTCAGAAGTCAGAATGGAAGAAATAAGAAACCCAAAACGAATGTTCAACTACAAACCAGAGGGAAAACGTCTAAAGGAAGACCAAAAAGACGATGGGTGGACGGACTGGAAGAGGATCTGCACATGGCAGAGGACTGAATCAATCTCAACAGAAGAACTGACAGAAGACATCGAATGACTTTGCAAGAAATAGCAAAGGACAGAGAACTTTGGAGAAATGTCATGGAGATAGCTGGACACAGCTGGAGAACGAAGACCTGACCTGATATTGTGAGACATCAGCATCCAGATTAAACATTCATAGGCAACATAAAGGCATGGTAAAGGCATGCTAACATAACATGGCAACATAGGCTAAGATAAGGTTTGACAAAGGCTGAGCTAATGTATGATTTTACATTGGCAGCAGGTTTAAAGATCTGATATAAACTAGAAGTAAAGAGTTTGTTGCCAATGGAAGATTTCTCAGTGCAGCCTCAAATGGCTTCTTACGTGAAGATATCGATCGACTAAAAGATTGATGTCAAAGTCATCATCATCTTCTCCGAACGGACAAAGCAGACTTTCTGCCACCTAAACAAAGCAGAGAAGGACACTCGTTAATTATCCACAACATACAAATGATCAGAGTCTTCGACAATACCAGATTACTCCATCACCAAGTCATCTGCTCATAGGTTTCTATTTGCGTTTTAGGGGCAAACATTCTTGAAATTATACACTCTACTATTCTGTGATTTTATGATCCGAAATATTCAGACCTGAATACATTTCACAAGTTCTACAGTCGTAAGGCACTTTGAGTGTGATGTCATTTAAGCTGAACACAGGCAATTGTAAAACACACGTCATGTAACAATGACCAAGTGTACATTTCACCTACAATGAAAATGCCAAGCTAAACCAAACAATTCAGACGCTGAAAGCATATCATTGAAATACTGAAAATTCACTGTGAGAGAGTTGATTAAGGCCGATGAAGCCGATCGCTTGCCTTCAACCAGCCCATGTAGAAGAGAAACTGAAGAAGCGTAAAGAATGGGAAATGCATCTCAGTCGAAGCGTCACTCCCATTTCTCACGTCAAACTGGTATCTGCCGAGCAGAGCGGATAGGCTGAAGATGTAAACCGCAAGTGTAACTACCTTTAAAAAAATTCCACAAAACACTAATCAAGATATAGACAATACAGTTAACAGCTTCACAATTCTCAGAATATATTGAAATTCTGAAGCAAAGCTATAAGCTGCTTAATTAAATTCATGTGCCTTTGAAACTTGTAGCAGAAATGTAGCAACTTCAAAAGAATTTATTGATCTCTTGATAATAAATTGGATCAAAGTACCTGTGTGTAAACTAGAGGTATAGAAACCCAGTCAAAGCTAAAAAGTCCACCACAATTGCCTCTAAAATCATTGATTTCCTACAAAAAACCTCCAAGACAATCATTTGCAGAATTTTGATTCATCATGATGATGTTAAAATAAATACTAATTACATAAGCCATTCACTTGGTAAAATCAGAGATAATCAATAAAAATATCCAGCATTTTCCTTTGTCATAAAAATTGAAGATATTAACATTATTACCTGCATTACTTGCAAATGTTTATTTTCTTCAATTAATTTGGAAATGAAATTCAAATTTGAGACAGAACGTTGTCAGAAATGTTGGTATGAAAGGTGAAGGGAGGTGAGGGAATGGGTGCAAGGTGGAATAAAGATATAATCCTTCAAAATGTACTTGTTCATTGCAGAATATGTGGGGGCATGATGTCTCAGATAGAGTTTACTTTTGCTCTAATTCATTAGAAAGTTCACTAAAGGTTCAATGAGCCAATAGACTATAGGTGAATAGACTGCTTCAAAGCATGCAGGAAAACCCATGGCAACCAGTCTCTGAACAGCGAGATCGCTCTTGATTTTGCCTTCCTTTCTTGCGCGAGCAACGACCGAAGTTGCCCAAATAAGAGGAACAAAGTATTTGTTGCTTGCGGTCGATATATTCTCAAGGGCATTTTGCTCATTTGGCAAAAGAAATCCTAAACATCAAAACAGCATTTTAACTAATGTTTGATCACCAACTAAACATCTGTTACATTATGGCAGGAGTTTACTAGAGTGAGCCTTTGTCATAATATCTCATTTTGCTTGCATTGATGCTCTTTCCGCTTCTATCACATTAACTAAACACAGAAATTCAGAAATCTTTAGCAGTCCATCCAACCCTATAGTGATTTATGTCTTCAGATTTACTAAATGCTCATGGGCGTCTGGAGGCTCATGGGCATCCAGGGGGTGCAACTGCACTCCCCTGGAAAAATTGCAGAGCTATGAAAAAAGTAAAATTATTTGTTTCTTTCGTCACAAAACCTTGTTTTGCAACCCCTTGGACAAATTTCTGTGGATGCCCATTTAAATGCTTTGCTCTGTGGATTTGTCGTGGATGCAAGATATATCAACAATGAACTCCATTGTTCAAAACATCTGTGACATGTGAACTAGAAAAATAAATCGGTTTGACTTTCATTCATGTACAAAGCACTTTCTAACAATTATTCTCATTAAAATTAATGTAATGCGCCTAAATTCCCGACATTACCAGCTTCAGTCATGTGAGTCAATGTTGGAAATCTCTTCTTAATCGGCGGACTAATGGATGACATCGTCAAGACAAAGGCCAAACACAGGTAGCGCATTATAGTGCGTCGCATCAAGCGCCACTCTCATCGCTTGTCTGCAGGTATGTTGAGACGTGGATTGCCATCCGATTAGGCCACGGGATGGTCTGGAACTGCTCCCAAAAAGCGACTGATCACTCTCTGAACGTAGAATCCAAGGACAAAAGAAATTGGAATATTGTCACTGAATTTGTCGCAGTTTGTTGCTACCATTTCAAATAACCTGGTGATAAAAGCAGAGTTCTTTCTAAGACAGCAAACAGTATCCACAGTTTTTGATTACAAGTCATTGCTATGTAAAAAGATCCGGACTCAGTGAAACATTAGCAACAGTCTGTGACCTGGAGGGTGGCATGTCTTATAATCTAACTCTAGCAGCCGCTGGTGAGTAGCCAGTCATCAAGTACATATTGCTTCCACAGCTAAAGTCGTACACCTCTGATATAATGACACTACAAAAACTCTCAGATTGGACGGTTGGACCAGACTATAATTATTAAAATAATGTACTGTTCTCAGATAAACTCATGAGCTTAAAATTTACTCATTGCATTACAGTGAAAAACAGCATCTAACCGCTTCTGGGCATTGCCCATTGCAAGATGATAGCACAGGCTGAGAATTGTGTGACATGTGCAGAAGACCGCCAACTCAAAGTAGACCAGCTTGTAGATGCTTCCTTCCATCTACAATTCCACAACGTTTCATTAATTGTGCATAATCTCCAAATTGACTGGAATTTCACAAGATAAGGGCAGATATAGATGCAAGGCCACAAATTCTTGGAAGATTTCTAATTTGTAAGTATGGTTTATGCACTCTCTTACCGGAATGATCTTTCCCGTGTTTCGACTTTTGTTAAATTCAACAGAATTTATGTCGTTAACTAAACTGAGATAAATACATCCAAACAGAAAGCCAATTTCAAATAATGGCAGCCGAATATTATTGTGAAATAACCTGAACAACAACTTCAGAAATCCACAGAAGCGAGCGGTCGGAATCTCCTGATTGTATCTGATCGTCATTATCCTTTCAAACAAAAGTTCGGTTATCGTTAAATATATTAAAATATCAATGAAATATCAAAAAGTAAATATGTTCTCCTAATACCGGTAAACTGTTCCAAGTTCCAACTGATGACCAACAGCCAGCCACACACACACACACACACACACACACACACACACACACACACACACACACACACACACACACACACACACACACACACACACACACACACACACACACAAACACTGGTCTAATGCATCCAATTAAAGCCGATTCACAATTAAATATCTAATAATTATCCATACTACCTGTTTGTGATTTACTTCTCGTCAGTTTTAATACATATTTAATAACTTTCCAATCAGAAATAATTAAGTGATAATTCAGACGCTACCGGACGTCAGCGTTGCAAGTGAAGATGCATGAATTTATATAGCTCCATCAGTAGCGTAGCAACATGCTCGGGGGCCCGTGGCGAAAAAAGGGAAGGGGGCCCTTTCCAGAGGGACGATCTGACAAGTTTGCAAAAATTTTGACCACATTTTTTTGCTTGTCTCGCGAAAAAGTTGATGACCTTTATTTGCTTGTCGATGTTTTCATCTGACGAACTACATCGCGAAAAAGATGTTACCGAACTTTTTTGACTCGGGTCGGGGGCCCTTTGCAGGTCGGGGGCCCTTGGAATTTGGCCACGTTCTCCATATGGCTGCTACGCCCCTGAGCTCCATGTTTATACTTAATTAATTCATTCATTAGTCTATTTTTTATTCCTCTGTGTTCAAAGATGTTCAAATGGATTTGTTGCTAATGGTATTCCTGTTCATTCTGCCCTTTGTAGTATGCAACTATGCATCATAGTGATTAAAATAGAATAGTTTGCTATATAGTCACTAATAATGAGTCACTATAGCTATGGTATGCAGAATACAATCTTAAAACGGTTAATATCCACATTTATTTCAGTAGGTGTAATTATTTTAATATTAGGTTCAGGCAGAATAGAATAACGGATACAACAACGAGGAGGGCCTGGAGAAGAGAAAGAGGGAGGGGAGGCCGGGTCCCCAATTTCACCCACCCCATGATGGGGAAATGAATGCCGGACAGTTGGACAGGTAAACGGACAAATACTTCTATTACCATGATTGAAAAATGCGCTGAAATTAAAATTATGAAATAAATGTTGAAATCATCGAATTCTAAAATTTTAAATGCAAATATTTTTGTTTTCGCAGAGGCAGCTGTGACGTCATCGACTCTTTCGTCAAGAGTAGTTTTTATTCATTAGACGAATTTAATACAATTATTATAATCAAAGATAATCACTCACCCACATCGACTGAGAAATCGACTTTATTCACCAGAGAAGACACGTTCGATTTATATGGCGACAAACGTCCGAAGATCTCAATTTAGAAATTCTACACCAATTATTATTATCCGAAGCGAAGACACGGAGCCTGGAGAATTCCGTCTCTGACGGCGTTTTCCTCCCCATCGACAAACAGCAGAAAGGCCAACGACGCAGTTGCTCACGACCGACGGCGAATTCAACGGTTGACCTGGCAACCGTCGCATAGCAACCGCACTTCGCTGGTGACCAGAGGGTGGTCGAGATGGTCGAAATGGTCGAGAGACTGGACACAATTATTGCAGAAGACAGACAGTGGGTGTGGCTGGCGATTAACTGGCAGATGGGCAATTGCTAGGAATAAGAAATCAAAACAGCGAGACAGTAGCTGTCAATCATTCCACACATGCACACACACACACACACACGACATCGGTCCATTGCCATAGAAATGTTGCCATAGCAACTGGACCAGCAACGTTTACTAAAAGAATTAAAGCAGCGTAGCCATGGCTCCCAAATGCCCTGCGACTGACGTAGTCTGCTGTCATTAACCCCTTAACCGTGTAGTTAACTGTAACTTAATGTAAAATGGACGGATATATCCGCGATCCACAGTTAAGGGGTTAAGGGCTAAGCACCGGTTTCAAATGAGCAGCGAAGATGGCTGTGAGCCTGTGACCGAAGACTCAGATTAGAAGAACGCTAAAGAGTTGTTGTTGGAATAAGCTTAAAATAGAACACAATTCTACTTTTAAAAGAACTTTAATCGTGATATTTCAAGCCTTTAACAGAAACAATCCGACAGAAATTTCTCGTCTTCAAAAAGCCAAAACTTGCGACATAATCACTTGGCAATCAGCTCATGAGTCATGAGGTGCACATGAGCTCCAAGGGCCCCCATACAGTGTTTATTCTAGGCCTGTTTGGGGGAAATTCCCCCAAAGTTTTAAAATCCCCAAAATTTGTATATGTTGGCTTGGGGATGGAAATTTTCCCAAAAGCGTGGAGAGACAAATCTTGTCCCCAAACATTTAAAACTCCTCCAATGTCAAGGTGGCTAGAATAAACACTGCCCACATAGAAGCCATCGATAAAGATGCCCTCACTGCAAGAACACCTCAGCCGATTGCTTGGCTAGGGCAGTCCCTACTGAACCACTTTAAACCTTGTTATATTATATTATAACCAGTTTGAAAACGGGTTTAAGTGGGTAGCCCTCTCTTAACGTACTGAAAAGTCTGACAATAAAGAACAAAGGTAGCCTACACTCCAGAGTCAGCAGTCAGTGCCCTTACCGTGCCGTACGGAGAAGCGAAGGGTTAGCGTCTTCAGTTTTACATGGCAACGGCTGAATGATTGGCAACTGCCCCCCAACCTGACCCCAGACCACTTATGAGATTCGCGCAAATCCGGTGAGAAAGTTTTTTGTGGGGGTGGGGTGGGGGTAAGGAATATGACACACCAGTCCCCTTTTGCCCAACCAAAAATTCCTGGCGATCGACGCCACTGATAGCGCCACTTCATAATGGACATAAGCATCGCTGCATCAGTCAACGATTTTACGGTCTTTCACCATTCATGTTCATTTATTCCGCATATTGAAAACATCCAATAGCGAAGACAAAATTCCATAGGGTCAGGGTTATAGGGGTCAGCCATAAAAAACGTAACGCAATTTTGGCAGGCTTTTGACTCTTCGGCTCTTCGTCACACGTCGTCACAAAAGTTGGACCCCCTCAAATATAAATGACGTCATAGCATGGGCGTAAAACAAGGGGGACGGCAGGAGACGGTCCCCCAATAATTAGTAAGGGACAGAGTATAAATTATCCCCCAATGTTTTGTGCCTTATGGTAAAATCTGGTTAAATCACTCATTGTGGATGACCTATTTTTGCTCGTCAAGACTTTTTTGTGGGATGATAAGGAGGTCTGACATGACTTTATGAACGATTTAACTCCCAATGTTCACGCCAGGTTTGCGCCACTGCGTCACAGCGCGTTGACACCCTCTTCTCGTCTTTCGAAAAATACTGACAAGCAAAAAGGCCATCCTCATCTTTCCCTTGTACTTTTTAATTTTCCTTTCTAAATGTGCTGACAAGCAAAAAATGAAAAGGTCATCATCAGCCCTCATCTTTCCTCTTGTTCCTTTTTTTTCAAACGTGCTGACAAGCAAAAACGCTTGGACGCGGTAGATTTCAGTAGCCGTATAAACTATACAAATTCTCCACATTATTACACTAATTCATTAGACTAATAAATTACCGAATAATGCAGGACAGTCATGACAATGTGTCTTTTAACTGTACTATGATTGCAGCAGCGGCAGATGAGAATTTAGTTGAGCATCTATTCGCTAGGTGGCCGCGATCGGCAGCCATCTGGCGAGGCTCAGACCGTGGCCTCAGGCTAACGAGGCTATGACCAGTCTAGGCTATATATATACGTCAATGGTCGCCACTTTTAATTTTTTTTAGTATTATGTGACGTCACATTTCCGGAACCCGGCTGTGTCGTTACACATCGTCACAAATGTTTGAACCCCCTAAGTCCGTTACGTCATTTGTGGATCACTCTGGTTGGTTGAGGAGAGCGGCTCCTCGTCCACCGTCCACCGCTGCTTCGTTGTCTGTTTGAAATAAATAAACATAAAATGCGGCGACAACGAATTAATTATTATTTTCTGAATGTGCGTGAAGAAAAGTTCGCGTAAATCGAAGCCGAATGCGTGTTGAGATCGGCCAGAGATCGTCGTAGGCGAATGAGTCGGTCGTTGTGATGCATAGAATGAGGATAAACGGAGAGCCGATCGGCAGCCGTTCGGCCGGTCGTCTCCGCCGGGTGTCGTCCGTTCCGTTCGCCGTCTTTCTCTCCGCTCAGATCGGTGAGCTTTAACAGCGCCGGTGCTCCTCTATTAGATCAGAATGTTGTCATTGCGCAGCATCATGCTTCAATCGTCGTAGTCGTCGTTTAGGACTTCGTTGCCAGAAATCTGCGTAATTTAAATAGACTTTTATTACATGAAGGCTGAGTCCTGTATCAGGCAGTATGTATGTTATATAGATTTATATAGCGCTTATTCAGTGATGGGCAACTAGTTAACTACTTAGTTACTAACTAAATTAATTAGTTAACTAAGTTAATTAGTTAACTAAGTTAATTAGTTACTAGCTAAAAGTTTAACTAAATTTGTTTAGTTATCTTCATAGTTTAATTAAATATAAATAGTTTAGTTAAAATGCTAGTTTAACTGAACAATTTTGTTAATAACTAAATAGTTTAACTAAAACTTTTTAGTTGGTGTCTCGAATTCTCAATAACAGTCTCTTTTCAATCTATTCTTTTCTGGGTCATTTTTTCCAAACAAACTTGACAAACTTGTGTTTCTGCAGTCTAGACTAAGACTTAAACAGGTTGCGATTTGTGACCTGGAGCAGTGGGGGGAATATGTTGAGCTTGGGGGGATGTAGTTGTTGGGAAATGTAGCAGTGGGGGGATGTAGTGGTGGGGGGATGTAGCAGTAGGGGGGATGCAGTTTGGCAGTGGAGAGAAGATTCCCCCCTCCCCCCGCAAATCGTGCCCTGGACTTAAATATTAAATAGACAATAATTAATGATTTCAATGGTTCATTGACTGATATGTTCATGTTGCAAGCATCGTCTATGTTTTCATGAACACTTACCTGATACCTAGGAAATAGTTGTAAAATTAGATGCAAAAAGATTAACTATATTTTTTTAGTTTATTTAACTATATTAGAAAGTTAGATTGCAACTAAAAGTTTAGCTACTTATTTCTAGTTCAAATTTAGTTATAGTTTAGCTACTGTTTTTTAGTTAGTTGCCCATCACTGTGATTATTGTATTTGTGTTTAGAGGTGCTTCCAGTTTTTGAGATGTGTATATAGTAAATAAGTGGGAATTCAATATTTTTCAGTGAGCTTTCTGAGATGGAAATATGCAGGAAGGAGATGGATGGAGTCAGTTTATTCTTAATAAAAAGAGTCTTATTCTTAATAAAAAAAAGGCTCAAGTCACTCTAAATGCTTGATGTTGAGCAAAAGGGTAATTACATTGTTAGTGTCACAGATTAATATCCTTTTTTCAAAATTGGCTTTGCCTCTATATCTACTTTACTTTTGGCATCAACACAAAGACCCTAAGCATGATTTTCCCCATATATACCATAATTCTAACCAGAAATCATTCCCCATCTAAATTGCATACTGAAGTTAATAGTGGGTTTGAGTTTGTAAATGTGAAGTTGAGGTTAACCAAAGTTATGTGCTTGCTGAGATGTCTAAACACTTATGAAGTTGATGAAGAAAACTGGGATGGTTACTGGTTAGTACTGTCGAGGACAGCAGCAAAGTGAAATAGGCCTATACATATGTTAATTTGTGCAATGTACGTACCGTATATGAATTCATGGACTGCTTCGTCGAGGTCGACGAATTGCGATCACCGGTGAGTTTCTCTGTGCGAGTGAAGCCCTATTCTTGAATGGCAAGTTCTTGGGTATTTGTCGCATGACCATTTTCCAGGATTGTTGTGGGTGGCTGCCTTTCGAAGGGATCTTTTGTGTTCCAGTGTTGCAACACGCTGTTCTTCAAATTTTACAACTGCTTTGTGACAGCTGCTTTTCCAGGCTGTCCTGTTTAGTGGCGCACTGGCCAGATCTTTCGGGTCGATGGCGCATTGCATCAGATTGTGTTTGAGAGAGTCTTTGTGCCGTTTCATGACGGCACCCTGTAGACACTTGCCAGAAGCTAGCTGACCGTAAAATATCTGTTTTGGTATGCGGTTGTCGGGCATACGCACCACATGTCCTACCCAACGAATTGCGCATGCAGGAGGATAGCCTCGATGCCTGTTATTTTTCACGATCGAAGTACTTCAGTATTGGAGGTTCTGTCTTGCCATTTTATACCTGCTATTTTGCGTAGGTATCTGAGGTGGAATTGGTCTAGCTGACGAACTGTGTCTCTATATGTATATGAATACATGAACTATTACTAAGCATTATGTGAACCAGGGGTTGATAAACAATAATTTTTCATTAAAGAAATTGTTTTATGTTACTTTATAATTTATTATGCTGCATTATGGTGCTTGCAATGCTTATGTGTGTGTGTGTGTGTGTGTGTGCGCATGTGCATGCTGTGAATGAATATGTATGACATTGATCTTATTATGTAATTGAAATATTATAGTTACCTAAGCTGACAAGCTTTAGAAAATGTCTGATAATTATTTGCATACACCTGTGATCTTTTATAGAAGTTACATAATTAGCAACTTCTTAGTTCTTTAAATTGATTGTTTTGTACAGGTTTTGCTGCCATTCTAGAGGTGGCACTTAACAATCCACTGTCAGGTTTATTCTTAAAACCAGAAAAAGGTAGTGCAAGTGTCTCTTATGTAAAGGAAAAGGAGTATATCATTGCTCCATTGATGCAAACCTCTGTCCTTGCTTCACTCATGAGCAGCAGAATTTGGCAACTATGTTGCAGAAAGGCAGGTTTCACAGACTGTAATAAAGAAGGCTTTGAGCACTAGTCAGATTCCACAAATGCCTTAGTTGGTGACCATGAAAATTAGCGCCCACATTGTTCGTCAGTCCATTTCTGCTGACAGACCTGTCATTCAAGTCCTGTTTCATGCCAGTGTTGTGACTCAACTGACTTCATACAGCAACTCGGATAAAGAAAACAGACCCTATCACGAATCATTATCCAACTTCCACAATGATACCAAGTATTGTGTGGTAGCTTATGTTCTTAAGGAGATGCTGTATTTTATGTCTTTTGTGCCCTAAATGAAAGAACAAAAGTGTGTGTTTGGCTGAAATTTCCGTTCCTGGAGAGTGGTGGACACAGGAAGAAGCTGTTAATCTGAATGTATTT
This sequence comes from Metaphire vulgaris, assembly GCA_018105865.1. Lineage (NCBI taxonomy): Eukaryota > Metazoa > Annelida > Clitellata > Crassiclitellata > Megascolecidae > Metaphire > Metaphire vulgaris. The sequence goes on along the minus strand of CM030842.1, from coordinate 17,803,979 downwards.
TACTCAAGTTGCTGTTTTTGATGGTATTATTAACTGTACTGAGGCATTCAATCAGACGGAGCAGGGTTCCAATGAAAAGAATTTCATATCAGTTGTGTCTCTTGTAAACAATCCTTTAACATACGAGGAACTGAAAGAGGACAGCAACATTCTAGTCTATGTTCCACAGGCAAGTTTTTATCCGGGCTCTAATTTCCGAATGCCTGTGAAATTACATTCCAATTCCAATCTTCAGTCTTTCATTATGAAGTAAGTGTTGATTTGATGTTCATTAATGAAGCTATGACCTTGTATTGTGTATGCATTGAGTAGTTTGACCTGTGTGACCTATACACCACTTGTAGTATGTGGTGTATAGGTCTTACAGAGATGAGGAGAATGGCAGCTAATAGCAACAGTGATTTTCAGACACAAGGACAAAGATAAGACCTATTTCCAGAACTAGCACATGGTGGGTAGAAAGTTGATTACTATAACTTCAAACAGGCATCAAAGATACTTGTGAGAGATTTGATTGGTTCGAGCTATGTACACAATGCCTATTGGTTGTTATCTGATCATCTCTTAGACTACTATTTGTATTGTATGCAGATGACAATCAAAATTTGATTTCAATTTGTAACTGTTCATAAGATTCTTTACCAAAGAACCCTTTTGCACAATATTAAATATTCAGGGAATGGTAGATAGCAAGTTAGGTTATGCGCTGGAGAGGTAGTCATACGTTCAAGCCTTTTAGGGCCCTTAATGGCTTTCACACAGGCAGTAATGCCTCCTAAGCCACTTTGAAATCATGTTATAGTTTTAGTTTAATGCAATCAAACAAACCATAATTTCCGTAGCCACATCTTAGGAGGTCCATGCCTTCTCTGTGGCTGCTCCAGGCTTGGGAAGTCATTGCCTCAATCCAAATGATTTTTCTATCTATAGGCCTATCTCAAATTTAATTTCTATATCTAAACTTGTTGAACTCATTGTGCTTAGTCAAATAAATGTACATCTTTCATGGCATAATCTTTTATTGCCTAAGCAATCTGCAGATAGAAAATTTCATTAAACTGAAACTGCTCTCCTGGCTGTTTATGATTATATTTTGTCTGTTATGAATAAAGACAAGGTAACAGCACTTATTTTACTAGATTTGTATGTTTCATTTGACACAATAGTTCATGCAATCCTCAGTTGAGCATTGGTTTGGCTTATCAGGTACTGCATTGGAATGGTTCACATCTTACCTTCAACATCACAGTCACACTGCTTACTGTAACTGTGTTCAGTCAATTTCAGTTAACCCCTTAACTGGGGACCCCAGATTATCCGTCCATTTTACATTGAGTTACAGTTAAATACCCAGTTAAGGGGTTAAGATAGATTTTGGTGTTCCCCAGGATCTGTTTTTAGGCCCTCTCCTTTTCACCTTATATACAATGCCGCTTGGATCACTTTTTTCACAGTTCTCTGATGACTAGAATTTCTATGCTGACAATTGTTCATTGCCTTTGATGATAAAACCTCTTCAGTGTCACTAGAAAATCTATCCATTTGTCTGCAAAGCGTTCAGTCTTGGATGTTTAATAATATAATAAGCTTGCACTGGACCCTTCAAAAACTGACTTTTTACTTCTTGGTAGATCATTTAATTTAAGTAAATTTGAAGACATTAATTTCTTTAACTTTGACAACATTTCAGTTAATCTAAGTCAGTCTGTCTGCAATCTAGGGGTAATGTCTGATAAGAACATGTCTTTTAACGATCATATAAATAAGGTCAAAAGTTTCTACAATATTTGTTTATTATACAGAGTAAATTGTATCAAAAGTCTTCATAACAGACTTTGCTTCCAGATCATTCTGTGTACCAACACAAAAGTCTTTTAAATTGATTTGCAACTCATCGGAATCAATTAATTATCTTGCCTATATGTCACAACTCACAATATGTCATAAGTGTCAGCTCCGATTTAAATGAACAATAAACCTGGGTTCAATTCTAGGATTACAGGTATTCATATGAGAGTCAGTATATAATGGACATTACTATTAATGTCTGTTTAGTACTTAAGGTTTAAAGCTAGATTATTATTTCCAAAGTGCCATATAAATTGATCATTTAGGTTAGGGTTGATCATTTAGATTTGCTTTTATATAGCTAATAAGAATTTAATTTTAAAATATCTGATTTTGTATGTAGCTCATATTGTTGTGTTATTGTGGAACTAACTGATGGAAATGTAATAGCTGTATGACTGATTTCAGAGTGAAAGCACGTCATGGTGTCAGGGTTATTGGTGCTGAGGCCAGAAATACATCATTGTGGAAGGTTGCACTTGATCTCAGCCACAAACTCCACGGAGCTGTGGTCAATGCTTCAGCTGTTACAAAATATATGCACAGCAGGTAGACTGTTGATGTTTGTCCATTTTTAATCTGTAAGAAACTAAGTGGAAATGAGATCAAACAAGTGGCACAGTTCAAATACTTTGACAGTATGATACTGGTAATCAGCAACGGAAATGTAAGAAAGACATAACATCAAGAATAGGAATGGCCATGGCAGCATTCTATGAACTCAAAGTGATGCTTACAAATGGGTACATCTCTTATGAGACACAATTAAGAGTGATCAAAAGCTGCGTGTTCAGTCCTCTTGTATGGAGCAAAGACGGACTGTATCCAAGGCCATGGGAAGAAACTGGAAGCCACAGAAATGTGGTTTCTTCAAAGGATCATGCTGAGGATTGCATGGACGGTAAAGAAACCAAAGAGATCCTGTATGAAATTGGAATAGAAAGAAGTCTGATGGTAACCAGCAAAAGGCAGCTTTCCTTCTTTGGACACATAATGTGAAATTGGCATTTGACATTTGGCAGTAACCGGAAAAGTGGAGGGAAAAAGAGCTAGAGGACGGCAGAGAAACATGTACCAGTATGTAGACTGCCTACGAGGAAGGATTGAGGAAATAAAGAATAACATGGAATTAATAAGAGGATGTCAAGATCGAATAAAGTTGAAGTCCATGGTTGCTAACATAGAAATGCACAGCACCTAAAGAAGAAGAAAAGGAAGCAGATCATACAAAAGTTGGAAAATGCAGTATACTATTAGTGTTTAATTATAGGTGAAGAAAATTAAATAAACCCAACAGCTGAAGTGTGTGCTGTGAGTTGGTGAAAGAGCTCTGTGAGTTATGTAGTTAGTTTTACTGCTCTTTTGTTCAGCATTAGCTACTTTGATGTGAACTTTGTGAAGCTCTATAAAAATGCTTTTTACAGATCATTGTTTGTTTGCATGTAAAGTAAAAGGTAAAGGTGCATCCGTAGGCTCATTGCCCATAGGGTTCAGTGCTGATCCCGGTTTTCTTTGCCATCAGCCCAAAGATGGCCAAGCCGTATATTTGTCACAGTAGCCAGCCTTTACTGCTGAAACTATGGTAACCATAGTATGGTTACCTTCATAATGTTGCTAATGCTGCTCGTTTTTATCACTGAAGGCTGAGTCAACCCCAGGCTCCTGCAGGTATCGAACTCACTTCCATCAGCTCTACAGGCCACTGTTGTTACCACTCTTCTACCTTCCGACCCCTTATTTGCATGTACTGTACCTGGTATGTTATTGCTTTCAGTGTTGCGCTGTATAAATTTATAGCACAGCATAACATAACAAAACATTGGCCATTGAACAAAAAAACACCCTATAAAAATTCAGTGAAGAAGGGTAAAAGCTTTAAAAAGGTGAAATATAAAAAAATCAAGAGTAGCTGTGACATGGATCAAGTTGTTGCTATGACATGGCTACTGTCCTATGGGAAATACAAATGTGTGCTGTCACATACTGTCCCATCCATGGGACCTTTGCCATGGGATTCCAATAGGAAATAACGTTCCCATGGACAACCCTGATAGAAGTTCTTGATTCAAGAGAAGCTGACAGCTGTGTTAAAGGGGTTTGCCAAGAACAGCAGTATATTTGGTAGGGTTAGCTGTTTGCCAAGATATAATACAGGACAAATCTGCCATACATAAGTACGCAAAGCAAAAACAACTGGTTTCATCACAAAATACTAATCTGAAAGCACTTTAAATTGATACCCTGGTGCTTTGTAACTGAGTGATAAATTGAATTTGAATTGAGTTTGTTTTTAAAGCATAAAACTGTGTTTTCTTTAAATCCCATTATATCTATTTCAATAGTTTGTGATTGAAAAATTCATGTTCACACACACAGGCGCGCGCACGCACACACACACACACACCTGAGGTTCTTTAAGCCAATATCAGTGTTGTTATTGTTTGAATGTCTTGAGGAGTCTCTGAACCACGGACTTTATCTTTGTGTGATAACTGTGCCATCTGATATCTCTGGCAACCATGCCTGGCAGTTTTAACTATTGAACATCTAGCTGTTGTTTCTAAATACCGGTATCTTTGAAGTTATTTTGATAAAGCATTTGCAATTCTACTACCAACATAATGCCATTTTGTCAATTACCGGTATTAGGTGTTGTAAATATGCTCATTCATCTATTTTATTTAGAACTGTAACAGACATCTTTGAGTGGATATTTGAAGTTGATGAGGATGCCTATGGAGATGACAGAGGTCGTATAAATATAATGCTTGAATACGAAAAGACTACAAATCAGAAAAATTTCAACCAGCCCATTGAAAATCGATTAGTGGCAAGAGTTGAGATTCAAAGAGATAACATATACACCATTGTTCCCATTGTCAAGGTTAATATATTCCAGTTTTGTTGCAGTTTTCTAGACTATTCTGATAATTATTATGAACTTTTATAGCACCAATTCTAGTACATGAAGTTATCAATCACTTGCACTTCAAAACCATCTGCAGACGTCTGCAAAAGTTCTTTTGAGGAAGAGCAGACGGAGTGTATGTCTTGAGGAGTCGCTGAGAACCATGGACTTTTATCTTTGTGTATATATCTGTGCTAACCGTGAGTACCAGTAAATGTTTGTGTATTAAACACCTTGGCTGTCGTTTTCAAAACATTGAGAAGACTACAGAACTTACAGAAGACGACCCAGCAGTGTTAGTTCTGTGTTTGTCAAATTAAGGATTCAGCAGAGATGTTGTTGATTAAGAATTTTTAAGTGATTTATCATGGATCTCAAATATTTAAAAGTCTCCTGTGTTTTATAAATTACCCGGCAGTAGGCTGGTCTTAAAGTGAATCTGTTCAACAGGTAACTGGAATAAGATTTTAACGGTAGCTTTTATGTGGTCATGCTAAGGACTTTTACTGATGGCTTTAGCAACAGAGTTCTGGATACTCTGAAGTTTTAGCACTCTGGATTTGACTAGACCATTGTGATAAATATTAACAGTAATCTAGTAAGCTGGTAGCACAAGTATTGGCAAATAGTATTATATTAGATTTAGGAACAAGATCTCAAATTCTTCAAATATCTTTAACATTTTGTTGTAAAATGTTTTGGTAGGGGATATTTTTAATTCTAGGGTTTATGCATTGGACAGCATTTTGTGTTACTGATCGCATTCTAATGCACAGTTTGTAAATTTTGTCTGTCCGAGCAGAGTTCTTTTCTAGCATATGTGAAGATTAGGAGTGTCTTGTGTGAGATCTAAATTTATGACTTTTTGGCAGTAGTAGGAGTGTACAAAATCTAATGTGAATCATCAAGAGTGTTATGAGATGCTTTCTTGGAACTGTTTTGTTGCAACAAATTATTAATATTTGATTGAATCGCCAGGCGGCAGTTGTAGCGAGGGGCGTTGGCCTCTTCTGGTCTGAATGAGCTTGAAGATGAAGGTTTAGGCTTTGTGTTTTATAATAAAATCTTCCAAGTAATCTTATCTTTCTTGCAAAATCGTTACCACAACCATCAACAAGAGACATTAATTTGCTAGTAATGTTTGAGTATCTATTTTGATTCTTCAGTAAATTCTTTAAAAATTTTAATATATGCATGCAGCATTAAAACTGTGTCCCACTTTTAGCAACTGATGCTTATTGACATGTTAGGGTTAGGGTTAACCCTAACCTAACTTATACTTATTGACATGTTATCTTCCACAGACAAGAGAACTTGTTAACCTTGCAAATTCTGACAGGGAAAATGCAAACTTACAATATTCGCATTTACTCTGTAACTCATTCAGGACACATCACTGATGTCACATCTCAGTCAACGTGTCACTCGAGTGATCCTTCCATTCTGAAGGTCAGACCAGCCATTTTCATTGTGTCCAAATGTTAACACGTGCTTATTGATACAAAGTGTAAATCGTTTAGATTTATTCTTGGTTACCTCAGATATTTCTTCACAGTGTTTATTATTCGTGATGTGACAGACTCAGTAGCGTCATTTCACACTTTCCTTGGAGGCGGGATAATTTTTTGGTCCAAATTTTGGGCAATTTTGGCAAATTTGTAATTTGTTGATATTTTTAGAATTTTTTGTGATTTTTGCACATTTCACATTTATTTATTTATTTAATACATTATACATTATTTCTTCATTTCCTTGAGGGCACGGCCCTCTTCCTCCAAATGACGCCCTGGACAGACTGTTTGTTATTGAAGGTTCTTGAATCTTGCAACTGGGTTTTCTTGGATGGAACTGAAGCCAGAGGCTCTTCAAGCATAAGCATCACTGCAAAATTTGGTCGACATACAAGATTTATTATTTTCAAGGTTTGGGTGCCTGGATTTCCTCTGGAAATAGAATTGTCTGACTCAGAGCTTGACTTGATCAAAGGATGGAAGATCCCATTGGAATCTCAAAGATTGAGGCATGAACCAGAATTTTTTATCATTAGGCAAATTATTTAAATTTCAAAACATGTAAATATAGATGTGAACTTCTTACAGACTCTATTAGGAGGAATTTAAGAACTGATTACCAGTACTGGTAGTTTAATCATAGGACTATATGTTCTTTGATGGTAACTATTTTAATTCAAAAGAACCAAAACATGGCTTTTCTGCAAATTTAAGAATAAGAGTGGAATGAATGGAATGTTGAAATAAAAGATAAAGCAAATAATGATAATAGTCATTGGTGCAGCCAGGATTTCAGAATAGGGGACACTATCAAGATAGACACACACCTGCACTTCTTATTTAGCCAGACTTAGAGGTTCACCGGAGTGTCATGGGCTCTCCCAGTGGGTCCTTAGGCAGAGCCACAGGTACAGAAACTTTTGAATAATACTGGAGTTAAACCATAAGCTCTGATGCAACTTTTAAAGACTCATCATCATCATCATCATCATCATCATCATCATCATCATCATCATCATCATCATAGTTGCTTTCTGCCAGCTCATTAGTGGCAATAGCTAGATATGAAACTTCTCCATTTACCGGTATATTTTTCGTTATTACCAGTAGTCTCTTTAAAAGCTTTCGGGCAGCACTACTTTACTTTACTTTACTTTGGCCTAAGGCACTATTACAGCCTAGCATATAAATTCTATCTACAATGATCTCACCTCTAAAACATTTTCTCATCAACTTTGCATGAATGACACAATTGGTCTCAGCCCTTAAAGGGGGCCCAGGCTCTTGTGGCTATGCTATAGGTATAGAACGTTGAAAACTTTTCTTTAGAAATTAGAATGTTAATTTGCTGATTCTTTAAGGTTGTGGTCATTTAGTTGATTTGCCTACTTACAAACACAGACTTGTGCTATTTAGTTTCTGGTCAGAATTTGAAATTCCAGTTTTAAAACTTAAAATTAATATTTCTCGATAGGTTAATGACCGGGGTGGGCAAACTACGGGCCACAGATTCCATGTGGCTCATGAGATCATTTCAAATATGCACTTGAGCGGCAGAAAGTGAGATAGTTTGAAATTAATGTAGTATTAGGTTTCATGCGGTCCTTAAAGACAAATTTTGCCCACCTCTGGGTTAATCTCAACTTTTCAGCATAGCAGATGAATAGACCATGTAAATGTAATATTAATTATATCATTATAATAATTTGGAGATTTACTTAAAATACAGTTATAATTATTATTTACTATATATTAATTGTGGATTTTACAAGTATAAGTTGTATTGTGAAAATTGTATTTATTCATATCTACATGAATATCTAGTATATTTATATCCTGTTTGGATTAATTTGTGTCTGCTTCCTTCTTTTGCATTTTATAATTGGAATTTGGATATTTTTTTCAGAGAGAAATTATACACAGTGCAAGCTGCATACATAGTCATATTTCTTATTTTATATTAAAGTCATTAAGCTGGTATGTGAACCTATGTGTAAAACTGACAGATTAACCAGCTGACAAACAGACGTCTGTAAGCAGAGCATGAAACCGCAAATAAGAAGTTATCAATATGAAAAGGCAAATGGTAGATATGCTAATGTCTTTGTTACATGTTAACTCCACTTGTTAAGCGCTCTTGTCTTGGACCTTAGTCTTGACTATTGCACTGAATAAATTGTCTGGTAATTATAATAATAATAATAATATGTGAAGGCTTTTAAGAAGCATTGTTGTCTTCTTTCACACGTTTTTATGCTGTGTATTCTAGCAGTATATCTCGTGACGCTGATTATGGGACCATCACGAATCCAATGCCCAGTCATATTGAAAGGTTAACAGGGCGCAAAGACATCTCTGGATTATTTTCTTGTGAAGTTCGTTATCAGCTGGCAATGTTAGAAATCTATACATATTTTATTTTCAACCAACCTACCCAACAAGCAATATTTTATCAAGCACAATGCAAAATTTCGACTGACTGATATTCTTTTGAGTCAGACGCACATCACTGATGCAACGATCATCAGTCTAAAAGGAAATATTGTGGAAGGATTAAAACCTGGGCGGTCAGAAATACAGGTAGCTGTCAGCTCTAATATTTTTACTGTTATAAATTCTGTATTTTTACTTCATTGTCTTATCAATGTTGTGATTATTCTTACATCAATCTGATTATTGTCAAACTTAATGTTATGGATTTACAAAATAATGAATCCAGTTATTTCTCAAAAGTCACTTGTAATTTTGTAATTATGACCAATTAAGAGTATTAATGAATGAATTTACAAATGAATTAATTAAGTGCCCTTCTATAGAGATGTTCTATGCTGCCTCTTTCATGAATATCTGTGAACAGATGGAAATTATGGCCAAAAATGGCCCAAGAGGTGCTGCATGGAATGTACCAGTATTTCAATCTGGTTTTGTTGCAGTGTTATTCTGTGACTGTCAGCATTATGTCTTGCATAATTTTCAAGATTTTATTTGATTTCTACTGTGTGTCTAATTATTTTTGTCAGCTTTTATCTTTGATAAGTGCTAAAAGAAACAGTTGTTATTGTTTGTTTAGATTCTGTCAAATTCTGGAAAAGTGGTAGAACAAAGGAAATATTTGTCAGCTCCGACAAAGTTTCAATCGAAAAACTGGAAGTTGACCTGTTGACCGGTCTCTAAGCTAACGGTTGATACCAATTTAGATCTACCAGGAACACTTTTAGCTCGGGTATTACACATGATCAGCTGAAAAGAAAGGACAAAGTGTGTGTTTGAGTCATTTAATGTAAAATTTTGAATTAAAGAAAGCATAAATAAAATTATAAGCTAAAGGAGTTATGAAACCTGATTTATAAATCCATAATATGTTTTTCATGTTTTGATGTCAGGATGGACTTTTGGATATTTCTTTAAAGTTTGATGATGGTGCTGTATTGCCACTTCATTACTTTTCTTCACAAGATTATACTCTTACCCTTGAGGCTGTTGATAGTCATGCTGTTGATTTTGGTGTACCATTCTCACAACACGACAGCCCACGGATCATTGCCAAAGGACAGAGCAAAGGGAAACTTTTGAAAATTAGCATAGAACTCGGGAGATATGTCAAAGGAAAGCATCACTTAACACTTGCTGTTGGTTATTTGAATGGTGAAATTGACTTCTTAAAGCCTTTGTCTGAATTGGAAAGACATCAGAATGATGCAGAACAGTATAAATTTGGTGGCAGTAAAGACTTTTGGTGACAAAGCATCTTTGCATTAACTCACATTTCAAATTTTGTGAAGCAAACTGCGCATTTTAATTATGATGTAAATCTTAACATGGAGATCAGTCACAAACAAAACAAAGTAGATGACTCTGTGATAGACAGAGAGGATGATGTGCAGAAGGCAGCTATACAAAAGATGTCCAGCAGAAATACCTTAGCTATGGGCAAAACTTGACTTCACTTGAGATTGGCATGTATGTACTCTTGGGCATTTTTGTCTAGCTGTCATAATATTTGGAATTAACTGTACTGTCTTTGTGGTTCGTTATAAACGTAAGAAGTCACCTAACAGTGACTATAAGGACACAGTCAATTGTGCTCCTGACTGGGTCTGGATCAGTCGAGACATGCTAGAGCGCAATGATATCAATACTTCGTGCTCACAGGCTTTGATGCCTGACTCTGATTTTAATGGTAACCAGAGTCCGTCTGGTGTTGCCTCGTCAAATGCATCGTTGAGTGAGCGTAATGCCTGTACTAGCAACAGGGACAGTTTTGTGTCAACATACAAAGGGTCAGAGTGTAGTATTCAGATTACACCCTAACCTTGTTTCTGAGTGCAATCCCGTTGCCTCCAATGAGCGTATGAACAGGCACGGTGATGACCTGAGACTGACCAATTATCGTGAAGCAGTGTCTCGTCCTACACCTCAGCAAATTAGACAATACATGGAGAATATTGAGGTAGATGTTCAATAACAAGATTTCTAAATGCTTTTCTTGTACTTTTGTTTTTATTGTTGATTGCAAATGATAAGTTAAATGATGATCAAGTGTTCTATCCTATTTATTTGCAATTCTGCTGAAAAGTCAAATTAATTAATTAATTTCTTATCTATCAAATTAATTTCTTATCTATATATTGAAATCTGCAACGAATGATCTTCTAAAAAAATTTACAAACGTTTTTTTGGGCCACTTATTGTACTGGCAGATGTTTTATTGCATTGTTTTGAGTTGCTATTCACATAATTCATAGCATGGAAGAAGTCATTTTCATTAATTATCGATTGAACTAGTATCTTGAATTAATGGTTTTCTTGGTATTGCAAGAAGGAGAAAAAGCTGATACAATAGATTGAACTGCTAAACAAGTGTTTAAGCCAGTGGTTCTCAAAGTGTGAGCCCCCGGGTCCCTGGGGAGCCGTGAATTATTAAAAGCAATCATTATTATTTTATTTCAATTTTGCTGCTGTCCATAATCTATATTTAAGCATTTGTAGCCCAAATGTTTTCTGCATCATGTCATGATAATGAAGTTATCTCTGATCTAAGTGTATTTAATTTATTTTTGCATGATGTTTCCTGCAAATATTTGCTGTCACTATTTCACAAAGTGCCCTTGCTCAAACTTCACATGGGGTGCCTTGAGAATATCTGAACCTGGCAAAGGAGCCGCAGATTGAAAATGTTTGGGAACCACTGGTTTAAGCTTTAAAAGAAATGTTGATCATTAATACAATAAAGAAAAAGTGCATTAGCTTCAGATGATTCATCTTGACTGTTTTTATTGTGCAGATGTCAAAAGATTCTCTTAAGGAACAAGCAAAATTGAGCACCACTGCACATGAAGAACGACTTCGACATATAGAGGAAGGAGCTGCCAGTGGCTCTGATTTCGAGTGGGACTATGAAGTACTTAGTGTGACCTATGAAGAACTTGTACACTATTTTGACAATTTGAAAGAATCGACTGCTTAGAGGACCGGTCTGTCACCACATGGAAGTACTGTATCATCATAGGCAACAACCGAAGAGAATGCTGCATTTGCTAATTTCTAAATGAGTGTGTCATCTGACTTTATTGTTGGTATGTACTCCTGGCTATTGGTGCTATAATGTTTGATGGCTGGTCAAAAGATTGCAGTGGAAAAGAGTACAATAATTACGGTATAAACTTTTGTCAGACTTATTTGTATTTGACATTTGTTACATTGTGACCTGTTCTCATGACTATCATAGACTATGATATCGTCTGATTGTGCTGATGTCGTCAACGTTCTCATCATTATGATTGTTGTTGTTGTTGTTATTGTGATTACTGTTATAGTCATGTAATATATTTCTATAATAGCAGTTATTGATGTAAAGTTTTATATTATTATTATTATTATTATTATTATTATTATTATTATTATTATCATCATCATCATCATCATCATCATCATCATTATATTAAATTGTATTGAGACTGTTACACATTATTACAAAATTATAAAAGGACATGTTAGTGACAGCCTTTCAATTGGAGATGATCATTCTGCTGAGAATTTCTCATCTTGCATGCAATTCATTTGTACTTCTGTTTTCATTTCACCATTGACCTACATTTCAATCAACGAAACTTTTACCTAGCATTGATTTATTATATACTTTTTCCTTCTCGAGACTACTTATTACAATGGAAAAAGCATGGTAAAAGGTCATAACTATCACACTTTGACACTGGTCGAGCAAAACAGGGATAAAATTGTAATCACCGCAAAAATAATAGGCTAACCTTGTTATTGGGACCTGTCATTGATCTTGGGAGGAGAGAGGTCAAAGTTTTCGACGTAATTATAGGGGGTAACTGAAAGCTGACAGTTGTTGACAAGGGAGAGAGGGTCAAAATTGCCAAAAATCGTTGGCATAATTAATGGTCAACCCCTTTTCACGACGTTGTAGGAGTGAAGCAGTGAAGGAAGTAGTGTACAGAACGCGGGTGATGACTTTTTTCACTTGTCATACTGGCAATACCGTCGTGAATATATTATAAAATCAACAATGGTCTCTGACGCCCCCGGACGGCGCCCGGGCAGCTTGCCTCCCTGCCTCCTAGCCACGGCTCTGCTAGGCATCAGCAGACGACGAACCGAATCAAACAGGAGCTTGATCACACCCGAATTAATTAGAGACAGGTGAGGCTGGGATGGTCAGTTTGATCGACGAGAGGATATCAGGTTACTTTGTATGGGCCTGTTTGGCCAAGCTAAACAGACATATGAAGTGATGCTGGGAGTGAATTCCAAAGCATGCGACTACACACCGAAGAACACCTACTAGCGTCAAAGGCTGTACTAGAAAGAAGGAACAAACAAATTAAGGACCTGTGGAGTATCTGGTGGAGACTGGAGAGTCTAGTAGGCTTAGAGACAGTGGCGGTTCTAGCCGGAAAAAAATTGGTGGCTATGCCCTATTCAATGACCGCCAACTTCCCAACCTCTAAAAGTGTAAAAGGTCGTCCACTCCAGACATGTCAAACTCAGGGTCCCCAAGGGCCGCGTGGCTCACATTGGTATTGTCATGGGGCCACACACAACAATTAATTGTGCACATTACAATAACTGAAATATGTTTAATATTTAATTAAATTCAGTGCTTCATTTTTGGTTAGGCCTACTTCAAATAAGAAACATACAATGTGCATACATAATCACACAAAAAACCATCCAAAAATCACACAAAAGCGATCGACTTGAGAAATTGTGTTGATTAAAAAACATTTATAATTTGTAGAAATCTTTGTGCGGGCCGCTGGGCATCTTGTAAAGTGCCGCATGCGGCCCGCGGGCCGCCAGTTTGACATGCCTGTCTATCCTATCGGGTTTCCGTTAAACAACTCCTGAAAATATCTGACACACAAAAGGTCTTCCACTATTATTACCTGTGGGGTAAAACTGAAATCTTGGAGGCTACATCCCACCAGCTCCACCTCAGAACAGACACTGTTGAGGGATGAGCTGTGTTTAAATTAAGATAATTGATTCAACGTGTAACATGGTTTTCTTACTTATAGAGCAAAAGACAGATTTTATAATCAATTACTTGTCTGGAGTCAAGACGTTCGAAAAGAAAGAATTGAGACAGATTCTGCATAATATTATATCCTGTGCAGAGAAAATAACCAATGAATGGGCATTAGAGAAGGGAGGCGTAACAAGAGAATTTTCGGAGTACATCAAAAGAAGAGAACTGTCGTATCTCGGCCACATCACGAGGAAAACAGGCTCTGGGCGTCTGTTTTGAAAAGGAAATGATACAAGGCAAAAATGATGGTAAAAGAAAACAATGCAAACCCAGGAGTGGATGGACTGATAACATTATGGAAAAGGCGACCCGAATGACAGACAACAGAAAACAGTGGAACAAGCTCATTCGTGATGCGGTCTACCCTCGTAGCGAGGATGGATGAAGACAAGTTGTTTGGTAGGAAACCAATGCAAGAACTGACTAACTGGGTCCACTAGTTCAAATCTGGGAGATTGTATTGGAATTCTGTGCTCTCAGAAGTGTTTGCTCAATTGATCTTGTGATGTCAAAAGACAAAAACCCCATGGAATTGCATTAATCTACGCGACTAGATACCAATGCATCGGGCCATCGGCTATCTGAATTATAGAACAGGCTTGGGGAGCAGCTGTTTGATGGAACAAATGCCTCGAATATGATAAAGAGAAGCTTTGCAAATTGAATTTATGAGAGAACTGAAACAGAGATATCACATCATTATCGCGAGCAGAAGTAGGCCTACTTCCCGATAGGATCTTTCAGGAGACCTACTACATATGCCTACTACATATTTCAGCAATTCAAATTTTATCAGTTGAGCTGGTGTGCCTAAATATATATAGCCCGCTTAACAAGAATTAAGAAGCTTATTTGAAGGAACACCACGGGGGTAGTATAAAGAGTAAATAACTGAATTTAAAGAGATTCCAATTTATATTTGCTAATTTTAGCTAATTTAACCACAAAACGCTGGTGTCAACGTTTTGTGGTTAAATTAGCTAAAATTAGTTAAAAGAAATTAGTCTTTAAGCGATATTAGATTCCTTTGATTCGTTAATAACACACAAGTCTCTAAGAAGCGTGTGTTGAATATTGTACAGTTTAGCCATTTGCATGTTGCAATGCGCCCCTCTTGCTCAAATGGCGAATTTGTATACAGGTAGAGAGTTCCTCACAATATTTAGATCTATGGCGTTGACCTTCTTTATTTAGCATTAAGTAAAATAATGTTTTAGAAAACTTTGAAAAGAAGTTTAATTTCGCATCTTTAGCTTTGTTTTAAAATACAAAAAGAATAATAAAGTCAAAAATATTAGTTAATTAATTTCTGCAAGTGTTATAAACTATACAACATAGTGCTTAATATTGTTTTCTTCATTTCCATAGATGCGAAATGTTCTATCTGTATTGAGTCCGGTATGAAATAAAGATATAGTTTATTTTTGAAATTCGCCTAATTTTTTAGTCGCTGTTATTTATTTTATATTGTTCTAAATAACAGCAATTTTAAAATGAAACGGTACTTTGCTAAAATAAAAGAAAGACATTATACCTATTGCTATTTTTGTTTGAACTTGACTCGACATTTGACCAAATTACATTGAGTACACTAATATTATACAACAACAAGATTCGCGCTTTAGTTTCCTCAATTAAAAATTATACTTGTTAACAATAATTAACGGATAAAAAATTTTAAAACATATTTGGGCTAACAGGAATTAACTATAAATTATTATAATGAAATAAAGATACAAAATACGGCGCCACAATGTTATTTTGTATAGGGAGCTCACATTTTATAGCGCTATTATTATTATTATTATTATTATTATTATTATTATTATTATTATTATTATTATTATTATTATAGATTCTTAGCGCGTAATCTAAAGGAAACATGCAATTCATATACGGAAGAGTGTGAGTAACTAGGCTACGAGCACATATAACTACAGGTAGAGAGAATGTCTGTTAGTCTCTTTGGGGTCGTCCATAAATTACTCACTCGAATTTGGCACTTTTTTGACCCTCTTTACGTACCACGACGTCACAAAACGTCAAACCCCCTAAAATATGACGTTACATCGGGCCGACCCCCTCCCATTTTCGTATTCCGAAAAGTCTTGACAAGCAAAAAAGGTCATAATTGTATTTTTCCTCTCCAAAATCCTTGACAAGCAAAAAAGGTCAAAGGCCATGACCTAAATTTTGACCTACATTTTTTTGCGTGACGTCACACTTACGGGACCCTCACCCCCGTCGTCACACTTCGTCACAAATTGCCGGATCCCCTCCCCTAACCGCGTGACGTAATTTATGGACGACCCATTTGGGCATTGTCAAGATGACCAGAATCATTCCTTGATGATCTTGCCACTGCGTGCCATTGACAGCATTGGCGGAGTTCCTCTGTTTGTCGAGTTGGTTTGAACGCTTTTCAATTTCCGACTGAAAAGGACTCGTCCATTTCT
This sequence comes from Metaphire vulgaris, assembly GCA_018105865.1. Lineage (NCBI taxonomy): Eukaryota > Metazoa > Annelida > Clitellata > Crassiclitellata > Megascolecidae > Metaphire > Metaphire vulgaris. The sequence continues at coordinate 17,787,701 of CM030842.1, read as the reverse complement.
GTTGCCTTTTCTCATAAGCCTGTCTCGCTGTTTTCTTCCACTCTAAGTAAACTTTCTGCATTCCATCTCAGCTTTTGTTCCAATAGATCCTTGTTACCTTTATGCTTTACTAACCACTCACTGACAGAACGAAAGTTCTCGCATTTGTGAGAGCAGTGCGACAGGATTGTGCTGAGACAAAAAAATTTAATGGTCAGTGTAAAAGGCTAAAAACATTATGAAATTAACGAAGAAATGATTTAACAAACCGATAGCCAGACAGTTGGGGGACTACACCATCCCCCATTAGTCGAGACTACTTGCGATGGTTAGGTCTACACTTACAATAATAATTTGTAGGTTTTTTGTATTGACTCATCAACGGAAGTGAAATATTTGTTATAGAGTGTCGTTGTCTTTTCCGAAGAATGTAAGTGCAACGCCACTTGTACGAAGCCAGTATGAATTATGAAAGTAGATTTTAAAGTGCGTGAAATGATTGACTCTTCAAGTGCCAGAGAAACGACAAATAGCTGAAGGGAAAAGTGAAAACTCGTCACGAGAGTGTTGGCCTCTGGCTATATACAGTGGCAGCTCCACCGGGGCGGGGGAGCGGCAGGGGGCCTGTGCCCCCTATTGAGTGTCTGGCCCCCCAGTTGGGACCCTATACTTAATGCTACATACATTAAACAACAAATGGTTGGCCCCCATGATTAGAAGTTGCCACCCCAACGGCCCCCCCCACTTGCCAAATCCTAGAGCCGCCACTGGCTGTATACGCCACCGCCGAGCATTTTAAAGTGGTGAGACTCATCAAAACAACTAATCAGCTAGGTCACAATGAGCAAAGAGTATTGCGCTAACAAGAATACGCTTCTGCATGCGCTAAGCTGCAATGCCAATATTTAGACAAATATTTAAAAGCGAGAATTTATAATTCTATAATAACTTGAAAGCCTTCATTTTATAATAGAGGACTTCGTAAAATTTGGTTTCATTCACCAGATGGCCAAACTCCGCTTGCATTATAAAATAATGGCCCAGTATTGAAAAGGGCAACGCTAAAAGTTTTTATATTTTAGATTCTTAACATAAATATTACATTATATTTTATTCGAACATGATAATCATAATAATTGGATATCTTTCATTTAATATATATATTTCTATGTCTGGTTAACCCACAAATCACTTGCATTATTAGCTAAGGGGCTGTCCATTAATTACGTCAATAATTTAGGGGAGGGTTTGAAAAAGTTTGACAGGGGACAGGGGGGATCAAGAGAAGTTGACGTCAACAATTTCACTTTTTACAAATAATCAAAAAATAGGAAATTTCATGGAATACTACTTATTACAATGGAAAAAAGCATGACAAAAAAGGTCATCACCACCATATTTTGACATTCGATGAGCAAAACAGGGGAAAATGGTCATCACCACAAAAATAATAACCTTGTTATTGGGACCTGTCATTGACCTTGGGGGGGTCAAAAGTTTTTGACGTAATTAAGGGGGTGTCAAGTCAAGTGAAAGTTGACAGTTGTTGACAAGGGGGTCAAAAATTGCCCAAAAATTGTTGACATAATTAATGGGCAGCCCCTTTTACTGCAATAGATCTATTTTACTCACCGTCTCTTTCTCTGCGATAGAAGTCGAAGATTGGACAGTCAGCAGAAGAGAGTCTGTTTAATGTAAACAAAGAACGTAATCCAAACAGTCGACTGCTCATCGCTTGAAGTTGGATGCCACGGTGCCATTGGGTTCTATAGATACTTCCATAGGCCTGTGTGGCCACAGAAACAACGATTGCAAACTCTTCTGTCCTTTGTAACATTAATATTGGCGGTCGATGCTCTGAGGCCATGTTACGGCAACTTCATTCCAAACCGGGACCAATCCCCAGTGCAACAACAACGACAACCGATGCACAGACAATGGCAACGTCTGTTAGCGACCTAACAACCGATCGTTTCTGCTCTACTACGGTTGAATAATGAGCAAGAAGAAACAGCAATAGTTAACATCCATCGAATCTCTTTCGCTTGATTTACACTCTCAGTCTTCGACGCAAAATCCCTCTCACAATTCGACATCTATGCAGAACAAACGCCTATACAGTCGAGCCGCTGCCTTGTTGACCACAGTAGGCCATCGTAGCATAGCCTCCTCTACCCCAGGAGGCTATGATCGTAGTCGTACAAAGCAGGTGAGACTCCTCCTCCGCACCCTCCCATCCCTCAGAGGTACCTTCTTAACTGGTACAAGTCATTGGTCGCGCTTTTGCGCCTGAGAAGAGGACGGGGGGGGCGTAATAGATCGTGGTTCTACAATTAATGACTCATTAAGATGAAATAGTAATCTACGTAGAAACCCTGTCGCTAGTCTAATATTGCAAGAGATTACTCAGATTAGAGATATAATTTAGTATAATAGTAATAATTATAATAAAGAGAAAATTTACTACAAAGTTTTCAGGACCTAGACTATGGAACAACCTGCCTATTGAACTAACTACAGCAATTTACTTCAACATTCCTATATAATAAAAAAGACAGTTAAACCTGGTTGATAAATACGAGTCAGCACAATGTCTTTTAGCACAAGCACTTAATTGATAAATGCGCTAATATTGGTTCAATCAAACATATTAAACATTGACATGCAATTATATCAACACAAAGTGATTACATGTTCCATCACCTAAATCATAGTCACCATCATCATTTTGTCATCGCCATCATCATTAACGTCATCTTTGTTGGCCTCATTGTGGCCTTTGTTAACCTCATTGTGGCCTTTGTTAACCTCATTGTGGCCTTTGTTGGCCTCATTGTGGCCTTTGTTAACCTCATTGTGGCCTTTGTTAACCTCATTGTGGCCTTTGTTGACCTCATTGTGGCCTTTGTTGGCCTCATTGTGGCCTTTGTTGGCCTCATTGTGGCCTTTGGTGACCTTATTGTGGCCTTTGTTGACCTCATTGTGGCCTTTGTTGGCCTCATTGTGGCCATTGTTGACTTCTTTGTTGAATTTCAGACATAAATTAATATTGCTATTGTTTTGTGACAGACGATATGCAGAGAAACTGGCAACTTGTGTATCATTGTATATCATTGTATATCATTGCATATCATTGTATATCATTGTGTATCATTGTATATCAGATTTATGCTTCTGTTGTCCCTGACAAGTTTGGCTGACTTGAATCGTCCAGAACAGTCGATCATCTGGCTCAATGGGTCGTGAAAGAGCAAGAAAACAGTCCAATTGCGTGCCTAAATTTCATTTATTCTGGTTGGAGTCGCAGTTACTGCGGTTATGGAGCAGTTGAGCTTACTTACTTATTCAGTGTAAATGATAATCAATAGCATTAAGCACCTACATTATCATGAGGAAGAAGAAGAAGAAGAAGAAGAAGAAGAAGAAGAAGAAGAAGAAAAAGAAAAAGAAGAAGAAAGAAGAAGAAGAAGAATAAAGTAATCGCAGCCCTTGCAGACAAAGGGACAAGTTGCAACATAACCCTCCTAGAAGACATTGTCCCGTCAAAGATAAATCAATATACCTGCTACTTTAATCGATTGGAAAGTTTGGTACCTATGCAGGTCCAGGTAGGCAAGTTATGACAGACACGCCACGTGTACAAACAGGTTCATTACCGGTACACACTGTTTACTCTGTGATTGATATAAGGCCTACGGCGGGCTGAGCAGGTGGAGGCAAGGCGGGTTTCGAGGAGGTGTGCATGTCAGTTGTCTGTCTGTCACATTAGATCATGGGTCTTAAACACGCGGGCCGCATGCGGCCCGCATGCGGCCCGCGAAGGCATTTTATGCGGCCCGCTATGCATTTTGGGACTTTAGAAAATTTTCCATCTGCAAATGGTATATATTTCTCTCGACGCCTTTTAACATTCATGCCATCTTAGCCATAGGCCTAATAAATTCTTACTTACAGTGCTTGATTATTCGTAGTCTTTCGAATCTAGTGATTATACACGTACTTTCGGTGTTCTAGTGGAGGTGGTCGAGATAACTAACCTGCAGACTATGTTATATTGCTTCTCTTTATTGTTTTTCGTGTGTGTTTGTTTGTTTGATTGTGTGTGTGTGTGTGTGTGTCTGTCTATAAGTAAAAACGCTTATTCCTTTCCAAAGCCATCAAGCACTCTTCTCCCAGTTTGAATTTCAACTCTGTACAACTGATTTTGTCCCTTGGCTCCCACAGGTAATATGCGTGTAGCCTGATCTGTGTTTTCAATATTTTAAATGTGGTTCTGTTATTGCTTGACTTCTAGCTAACGTTACTATGGCAATCTTTACACACTAAATGTATCTTGTTATCTCATTGAGTGCATGTTATATTGTTTCGGATTTATCTTTATTGCAAAGAGTATTTAAAGCTGGTTGTATCGACAATCACTGTTTAATCTCTAAATATTGTCGATTGAGACTAAGTTGTAATGCAACCCTAACCCTAATCCTAACCCTTAATTTAATTTGATTTAATTTGATTTAATTTGATTTGTTGTGGGCGTTCTAGTCGAAAACGAAAGCGGACACCAGAAGAGGCGACGACAGCTACACGGCGGCGGCGGCGGCGGCGGCGGCGGCGGCGGCGGCGGCGGCGGCGGCCGTATGACACGCCCTTCGTCTTGTCGTTCGGGGTGGGGATAATAAACACGTAGTTTACGCCTTTAATATAAACTGGATGGCGTGGAAATAACGGCAGCGGAACGCCGGAACCATAGTCTGTGACTATGAGCGGAACAGGTATCACGGGCACATAGACCTACATTCTCATTAACAGAATCAACAAAATCAGCGCCTCGCAGCTGCTGCTGCTGCTGCTCTTCCTCATCGTCATCGTCATCGTCGTCATCAGCATCATCTTTATACCGAATAATTCCGCAAACATTTCACTTCTCTACGCAAGAGATCAATCACAAGTTAAAGTTTTATCCACCGAACTTTCAGACATCTATAATTACACAAATTATACTCTCGCAGCGCAGACGGACGCAGCGATTCCGCCCGATTAAGGTAATCACTAAAATGGTGAGACTCCATTAACCTTCGTCTAAGGGATACTTGTAGTATGTTTAGTGACGATCTTGGTTAGCAGTGCAGTTTCTATTCAAATCAGATCCTGACACCAAAAAGATTAGAGGTGGAATTTCAAAGATTGTCCTTAATTAGTGGCGATGGATGAACGTTTCTCTATGACCTTTGCCCTTTCAACCAACGTCGATTTGCCTTTTGAGACGCCAGTCTCACTCACTTCATCCGAGTCAAACAGCAAGTTCTGCCGCTTTTCTTATAGAGGTTAGCGAGCGCATTGCGCAGACGATGACGATGCTGACGACGATGATTACGATGATGAATGTCTGTTGATGGTAAATGAATATAATTACTATGCTGAGACTCTCCCCGAGAATACGAGTTACAGTATATGAACTCTTTTAATTGACTTCATGAAATATATTGGATGTAAGCTATGCAGTTTCCCTCTGCCCAGTGGCGTAGCCAGGATTTCTGGAAGGGCGGTTTTGGTTTTTGGTTTTGACCGTGACCAACTTTACCTTGCAAAAGTCATGACAAGCAAAAAGTTATCACCTCTACTTTTCTAGCCGAGCAAAAAAAGCAAAAAGAGGTCCTCCTCTTACTTAAACATTTACCGTCTATAGCCAAGGGGGTTTTGACCCCTAAAGTCGCGTCAAAACATTAAAAATGCAAGAAAACTCACTACGCCACTGGCTCTGCCGGTCTTGAGCGGTCGGTCGGTGGCCTTAGAGTTTAATTTTTTAAATTATCATTTAGTGTAAAATTTATGATAAAAGATAGGCCTAATCTAAATAATTAAATTTTAAACGCGAACGACTGTTTGCTTCTGGCTGTTTTCTTTGAGCTTCGCATTCTCTAGCTATTAACTTATTAAGCGCTCGTCCCTTCGTTTATGCAATAGACGCCGTGGAGTGCTATATACTGCAGTGTAGGTTGACACAAAACAGACATTGTGACGAGATATGTCATTGCAACGTGGTAGGTGGATTCTTGTGACGAAAAACAGTAGCTGCTGGAGACAAGCCGTTGATTACAGCGGCTTTATCTGGCAACTACTGAGTAACTATTGCATGGACGTTTATTTTTACGATGCCATGAAGAAGTTGGATTGCCTACTCAGCGACTAAAAGTCGTGAAGCGATTAAAGTTTTTTTAACTCGGCTAAAATGAGTTGGAAATGCTTACCACAGTTCTAGTAAATATGCTGCAAAATCGATAAAGACATCTCTAATTTCCCCTACATTTTCTCTGTGGTTACTTTCAACTTCTTTCTAAAGTGTGTGCGGAGACGAGATTGGCGATCGATCGATTGCTTGTAATTATCAGAGTCACAATCAGAATTGGAATTGTAATTAGAAACCACAATCAAAATAGAGTAGTTTCAACCACATATTAAGTAGAATAAAGGCGTTTCTAATGTTTTCTTTCTTTACCTAAATCTAATGAAATGCTTTTCTAAGTCTTTCTTCGACGAACTGTCCAAATTTCAGACTTCGATTCCATGGATAAATGATAAATCTCAGTAGGCCTATAGCAGTCTTACTTCCTGTATTGTTGAATTTAGCAGATTGCTAGTGGAATCTCGTGGCTCTGTTGGTCCATTCACCTATGTCTGGTGGAAGGCACACAGTGGCTTCGTTCATCGGTTCCTTACGACGGAGAAATAAGAGGGGCAGAGAAAGAGCAATTTGTGAAAAACTTGGCAGTGCAGAGTAATTAGTATCTGAAATACAGAGGGTTGAGCAAGTGCAGACTGTGAAGAGAGTATAGTAGCGTTTAGTGGTATATAGTCGTGTGTAGTAGTGCAGAGAAGAGAAGAGGAGAGGAGAGAAGAGGAGCGGATGATGAGTAGTTTATTTTGTGATACATGCTCCGTTCTATACAGTATATATTGTGGATCACAGATGGTAACATTGCACATCGTAAGTTCCTAATTACAGTGTAATAGATATCGTAAGCCACAAAGGTCGAAGTTAGTCCAGCAATTTCTAAGCTCACAGCTCAAGACCGAGAGGAGGAGGAAAAGGAGGAGGAAGAGGAGGAAGAGGAGGGGGAGGAGGAGCAACAATAGTGAGCGGGCGTCAGCGCCGCTCGCCCTGGGCTGATCTGCCAGCCAGCCGGGCGGCCGGCCGGCCGGGCAGCCGCCACCGCCCTAGACCGCCGACCTGCTTTACCCGCAAGCTTTCGACCGAGGTCGATGAGATCAACAGATAAGATCAACGCAAGCAAACACGGATGATAGTAACAGCGCTCTCGACCAATCTACCTTTCCTACGAAGCCATTAGGCGGTTTCAATGATAGCGCAAACAAACTTCCAATGCGAGTCATTAGAGAAGGAGAAAGAGGCGGTGGAGGAGGAGGAGGAGGAGGAGGAAGAGGAGGAGGAGGAAGCAAAGAAGCATTTCACTTTCTATGGAGTTATCTTCTGATGTTTGCAGCCTTTTAGCGGTTTCCAAAACGATTTCGACACGTCATGGATTAGTGTACAATTGAACCAGTATGATACTATCAAACTATAGTAACGTTTGCAAAACATAGTGCAGTGCATCCTTCAGATGAGCCAGTGAACTGTCAGGAACGGAATCAATTCTAATGGTCTTATAGAACCAACCAATTCGTCTAATCAGAGAGCTTCAAGTAATTAGGTGAAGATATAGAATTTAGAAAGAGAGTTATTCAGTTGAGTTCACGTTTTATCTCTGGTCTGTTCAGGGAAACTGTTGCTGCTGCTGCTGCTGCCGCCGCTGTCCGATGGGCTGCTGAGGACGGTGCAGTTGAGGATGGGACAGAAACGGAGCCCCTCAGTTAGCCATTGTTCATTTGGAACGATAAAATTCCGGAAATACTCTGACCGTTGCTAAAACTGAATGGCGTCTCGGCGTGTACGCAGCAGCCGTAGTCATCGATGAGAGATCTACTGCTGGAGTGCTGGTGGTGCGTGGACAAATGACGGATTCAGAGAGAAGCAGAAGAAGAAGGAGATGAAGAAGAAGGTCTACTGATGCTGCGTGTCGGAGTCAACTGGGACTGCGATGTTTGGAACCGATTGTCATCAACCGTGGATTATTGTCTCTGGATTTATCATGGTGTTTGGATTATGTCGTTCGTCTAACGGAGAGTAGATTTGTGGAACTCATTTGTTTCATTTCAGAAGGAAGTCACTTCTTTTCCTTGAAGTGATTTCTTGTAATCTTCAATCGGCTTCTTAAACGACAACACATCGAAATGTCTTCCATATCGTTGAGTC